>VVHJ01011933.1:15110-29074 GCA_015107715.1 Tylochromis polylepis
TTCCTTTTTTTTTTTTTTTTTTTTCTTGCTTGGAATACATGAGCTATTTACCAATTGTCCCCCTGTTACACCCCCCCCCAAACCCCCACAGCACTGAGGAGCATCAGCCAATGCCTCTTAATGTTCAGAAAAGCTCACATCAGATGTGCATTGTCATTAAAATAAAAGCACTGAGTGGGATCAAAGGCTTCTATTTTGAAGTACACACAATGGTACTCAAAATTAGATTAGCCTTGTACTGTCCGGCTCACATATCTGACTGCATAGGCCATGTGTGTTAGGGCCAGCACAACACCATGTAGGAAATGACTGCCTCATGTCTTGTGTGGCATTTGCCCCCAATCATAAGATGTGGGTGACTGAACATGTATCAGAAACCATGGTGTAAATAGGTGTATCTGTGTGGGACTCTTTTCTGTTTTATTTCTGATGAGTTTGTTACAGTAGCTTGCAGAGATACAAAGTTTGTTATTTTGATGAATGACAAAATAAAGCTCTATTGTGGACCTCTGTGCTGCCTCCTGTGTGAAGTTTGTGGGCTATTTGAAATGCAGTCACCACACCTAAAAGATGTGCATCTGGCTTTTTTTGGCTTTGCAGAAAACCTGTGATGTTGCACGCAGCCAATTTTGTTAGTGGCTGAAAACGGTTTTCAAATCAAGTGGTGGTATGGATCAAGGAATCACCTTGTACTAATATCTACACAAATCTAAATATACAAATAAGTGTTGGCTTAAGAGTGTGCAGCCCTTAATGAACTGCTGCACCTGGTTGACTGAAAGGAAGCATGGTCCCAACAGGACAGCTGACAGGTTAAATGATAGGATCAGACGACTTATTCAAGTAGGGAATCCAACCAAAGAGTGACAGAAGATGCTATCATGTAACCTGTCAGCTCTCCTGTTGGGACCATGCAACAGGAGAGCTGTTGGAGCAAGTCCAAATCTTTTATGAAGGTTATAAAAGTAAAACATACAGGTAGATGGGAACGTGTCAGGTCAGAAAACAGCTAAAAAAAAAACCCAAACGTACAATTTCATTTAGGACCCATTCTCATTCCACAGACTGAAGTTCTTCATTACTAGTTGTAATGATCTTGTTGATTTCATACTAACCATATATACCACGAATCAAAATAATTTAACTGAATTTGCTTGACTTATGCAGCCGAAAGCAAGAATGTTTAGTTAGAAGTAGTTTTGTGTCATATGGTACTGAGCAAACGTCTATAACCACTCCACATGTATTTATATTTTACTTCCAAAGATCCAGACTTGTACCTTTATTTTTCTTGAGCATTAGTTCTTCAGGCTTTTTGAAGGTCTTTCAAAGTTTTTCATATGTACATCGGTCCAGTCCGTGTACCTGACTGTTTTCAGAGGATATTCTTTTTTGTTTGTTAAGCCACTTAACACTGATCTATGAATTATTCAAGCACAAAAAAATGCATCTAACTCAAGGGACGAACCAGTGTTGTGACACATAGCAAGCAACCGATTTTAAATTGCATCTTGAAGCACTTTGTTACTAGCAGCCTGTGACAAAAAGACATAATTCATTCCCGTTTTTTTAGTTTAATCTATGAAAAATGTCAAAGATTCAGTTTGATAGGAATAAAGTAGCTATTTTGCACCAACAAGCTAAAAAAAAACTTGTTATATCTCAGGACAGTGTGAAGTGTGTCCTTAAAAAATTGAGAAACCTAGACAAGTGGAGGACAAAAGAAGTGACAGGCTTCAAAATCAACAGCATGTAGAGAGTATCTGAAAGTCACTTGATTAGGAAACAGGAAGAAACCCAGCAAAGATTTGACTTGACACAGGCCCGAGACCTGTGTCTGGTGCTTCAGTTGATCCATCTATGTTTCACTGAAGCCTCATCAGAAATGGCCTCAGTGGAATGGGTGGCTGTCAGGAAGTCATTCTCAAGGAAAGGTAACAGGGAGAAAAGGCTGCATTACTAAATTACACAATAACTAGACTGAAAATCAGTAGCAACAGGTCTGATGGAGTGATGAATCCAAAAGTAGAATCTCTGGTTCAAATCATCATAAACATGTCTGGAAGAGGTCAGGAGAGAGGTACAGCGGTGAGTGCTTACAGTTAAAGAATTAAGGTGGTCATACCAAATATTGACTTTCAAGCTAATTAGAATTGTACAAACTCTGTTTTTGCATCGTACATGGAATTTCTATTTAGATTTGCACCGATTTCTCATTTTCTCAGCAAAATATAAGGAAATGAAGGCTGACTCAAGACTTTTGCACAGCACTGTACTGGTGATTTGTTCATTTGCTGTAAAAGTTGAATGAACATCCACCAAATGTGGTGTTTCCATAATTGTTTTTTTTCTGGGGGTTGTAGCTTTTATCATAATGCTGAACCGGATGAAACTTGTCTTATGTGTGAAGTTAAGTGATGGTTCTGACTGCCCCCCCGGGAGCAGTGCAGGCTGCAGTTGTTTGTGGCTTGGCCAGTCATGCATACTCAGAGCTCCCTTGTGGAAGCACATTTAAACATTTAGAGCATTACAAAATGCACCGAAGTAACAACTAGTACACCGAAAAGGTAACTGCACTACCCCCGATCTGACTCTGCTTCGTCTCGTGTCATGCGCAGTGACAGAAATGAGTGGGTTCTAGCTTTCACGCGGCACCAGCTTCAGTTCCAAGGCAAGAACGAAAAGGAACACCACGAGCCACCGCGGCGATTTCAGGTGTGAATCGATCACACGAGAAACTCTCATCGTGTTAAAACCAATTATCACAAGACTTAAAAAAAAAAAGAGAAGAAAAAAAACCCTCACAGATGAAGTGTCATCGCAGCCTGCTTATAAAAAAGTTGTTAATTACGCCGCACATGTGACACTAGTCTGAAGCTGTCTTCTGCATTCATGCCTTGTCCGAACTGGAGATGACTGTACATGAGGGAGTCAGGGTGAAGATGTGTGTA
This sequence comes from Tylochromis polylepis, assembly GCA_015107715.1. Classification (NCBI taxonomy): domain Eukaryota; kingdom Metazoa; phylum Chordata; class Actinopteri; order Cichliformes; family Cichlidae; genus Tylochromis; species Tylochromis polylepis. Next base: position 18,062 of record VVHJ01011933.1, read on the forward strand.
TGTCTCCTAGTGTGCTATGGTGTCACATGAGACTTCCTTGACAAGCAGCGGAAACATGAATTCTTGGCTCCTTCCGACCATGTGCTGCATGTAGCCTGGCAACCAGGCAGAGTGTAGCGCTTTCTGTTCCCAGAGTGAGATTTTCACTTCAGCTGGCGGTCTTGAATGTTGCTGTACTGAAATAAAGAGGGAAGAAGAGTTCATCCTGGAGTAGGATCTCAGGTGTAAGCGCGCACACACACACACACACACACACACACTGTTTGGCTGTAGACAGTGATGAAGAAGAGATGCAGTCTTGCTTTGTTTTCTGTATATTCTCATTAAATTCACAATATTCCTCCATATACCACATGTTGAATACTGACAAACCCTATGATTATGGAAACTGGACAGTGAAAGGATGAATGGATGGATGGATGGATGGATGCAGACAGTGACAACCATACAACCACCTGCAGCACATACAGCACCTCGATGCTAGTTCACGGTCGCGTCTTACTCTCAGCCAAACTAGCCAATCTAAATTTAGCTCCCTTTGCGAGGCCAGCTTGTTGAAAAATTGATCGATAGTGGAGCTGCTGCTATAGTAACGGTCCCTCTTTTAATGGTGGTCAGGTGTCACTGAATCTCCCACTAAGCAGATAGTGAAAGACAGCGAGCACGGCGCAGGATGATGAAACAAAGTCGCCTCTGAAGCCGGTGACATGTCCCGGAGTGGTCACAGGACAGATAGGGTGAGGCTTTATCTTTAAAACCCTCATAACTCTGTGTGTGGTTGAACGAGGACAAGGTGGGAGACAAATCAACACATTGTTGGCATAGCAATGTCATCATAGCAGAAGCAGTTTGCTGTGACCTGTGCCATGTCCCTATCTGTAGGGTGATGACACGGTGGAGCTGTGTGGCCGGGGGAGCTGGTGGCTGGGAACACTGAAAGTAGGTGTCGTACTGCCGTTTGGCTTCACAGACTCTCTGAAACCAAGTGCAGGCTTCAGCACAGCCCAAAACCCACAGGCCACTTACATCCATGAGTAAAATGACACATCACAATGACAGCCATCAGAATATAATAACATTAATATGACCCTTCAACTAATCAATGATTTCAATCATTCTGGTTGCTGGAAATTGAGTGAAACTGGCATCTTCAGTGGAATTCAACAGCTGTCCCTCATGAGGTCACACCATCCATGAACTTACTGCAGCACTTGTCTTATATTGTTCCAAAATGTCAGACTTTGAATTGCTGTGAAATAGTTATGAGATTAAGAAATGTGGGTCACAGATTCCCCATGCTCCCACACTTCCAGGACACACCCATCCCGGGAACCTACCACGTCCGAGACTTCATTGAGGAGGCTGAACTGAACCCTGTGAGAAAAACTTACGGCTTCAAAGGTGTAGGCAGAAAAACTCAGACCCTGGGTGTGCGTAAGGGGGATCTGCTGCTACCTGGAGCGTATGAATATACTGACTCCACCCAGGAAGTTCTGATGCACCAGGCATCCTACTCTTTCAAGAACTGCCCCCGACCCGACATTTTCACCCTTGGAATTAGAGACAAGGTAGCACTGAGACTCATTTACTGATCCTTTTGTCATATTTAATTGATTACATACTAAAGTTTGCCTATTTTTTTGCTTTCTAATTTTGCTTTCACTTGAGAGAGACAGTAAAAAGTGATAATGGAGAATATGTCCTGAAGCAATACGTAACTAAGCAGCAGCTGCTAAGTATATTTTACTTGAGGCAACACAACAAAGGTCTTGGTCTCCTGAAAGCGGATGCAATGAGCAAAGGCCAACTGTGAAACCGTTTTTGTTAATGAACTCCAAACATCAGAGCTGTCAAATCCAGTTTACACCATAGGTCAGACGCAGCCCAGTTCTGTAACTACCTACTCACCAGCAAAATAAGCTGAACCTCTAAATTGTTCCCCTTTCTTTCAGCATAAAGAAGTTAGACTCGACATTTAATCACTGAGATATCTTTTAAAAAAAAGCAGTATGACGTGAACAAATCAAGGTGAGGGTTTTATGTCTTCCATCATTGCTTTTTTTTCCCTTCTAGAAGTAACTGTTCTCTTTACGACTATCAGTCTCTCTCATCATTTTGGAGGAAAGCGGCTTAAGTTCATTGATGTCCTGCCACAGCATTTCCGTTTCGACTCTGACTGAGAGTAACACATCCTGTTGTGGATTTGCTGCTGTGTTTAGGATCATTGTCCTTTTGCATGACTCAGTTTGGGCCAATCTTGAGCTGTTGGACAGATGGCCTCAAATTTGACTCCAGAATACTCTACAGAGGAGTTCATGGCTGACTCAATGAGCACAAGGTTCCCAGGTCCTGTGGCTGCAAAACAAGCCCAAATAATCAGCCCTCCACCATTGTCCTTGACACTTGGTATCAGGTGTTTGTGCTGATATATTCTGTTTGGTTTTGCCAAACACAGCGCTGTCCACTATAACTAAAAAGGGAATTGCTCCTGAAATCTTGCAGTTTCAGGCACAACTTTGCAAAGCTAAGTTGTGGTGCCATGTTCTCTTGATAGAGAAGAGGGTTTCTCTTCTCTATCAATAAGCCATACTTATTCAGTCTTTTCTAATTGTACTGTCATGAACATTTAACATGCTAACCGAGGTCTGCAGAGTCTAAAATGTAGCTCTTGGATTTTTTGCAATTTCTCTGAGCATTGCACGGTCTGACCCTGAATTTGCACAGTTACTACCACTCCTGTCAAGTTGTCAATTAAATGCATCTGATTAGATATTAAACTAGCTATTAAACCAGCCCCCTTAATTCCAATAGAAGCAGCAAGGCTTTACTTAGCTTTTCACAGGATTGCATACAGTCCAGTGAAAACGTTCTCTTTCACATAGCTGAATTCACTTTGTGCCACGCAACAGTAGAAAATAGGATCAAACTAAACTAATCTGGCTCTTATGCAACTGAAAAAAATACAGCAACTCAAAGTTATTGATGCGTGGAAGAATAAATGGTTATTTGTTAAAACAATAAAAAATGTGAAAATCTTTTATTTATATACTAACAGTATAGTTTAGCAGGTATAGGTTTCAGGCCCTGGAGTCAGATCTGGCAACCTCACCATAGAGACTGAAGTCATTATGAGCAGAAACTTTTAAATGATAGACTTTTGCTTTTGGTAGCCTAAGGGTGTAATTTACTTCAGCAATATTTATTAACTGCTCCGTTGTGGAAGTCTGTTTGGATGTAACCAGCTATCATCCATACTTTACTTAAAGCACAGTAGGTGCCCTTTAAAATGCCCCTCCCCCCCAAAAAAAAAACAAAAAAAACAAAAAAAACACAGGGTGATACTGTCGTATATATTTTTTAAAAAGCATCTTTATCTTTTTTTTTCTCCTTCTGCCAGCACATAAACACTTCGCCGTGTGACTACAATGTGACAGCGAAACCAGTGGAGAAGATCCCCTGCAAGTAAGCGCTCGACAAACAGCCACTCTTTAACTTTCAGATCACAGCGGAGCAGACAAGCCATGAATCATCCCCTGATCGCCAAATCCTTCCTCCTTATCCGGCTTTCTCCTTCCCTCTGTCACCTCCATGCAGCTCAAAGATGGAGGAGCAATCACAGTCTGCTCTCTCCTTTCCTCTGCCGCTGATCACACACTTCCTTATCCATTTCTTCTCTCACGTTTTCTCCTTATTGTTATTTGCTCTTTTGCCCCCTTCCTTCTCTTATCTCCTGTTCTCGCAGGCATGTGATGTTTCGGTCGACTGTGCAGCGGATCAGCTTTCTGCCTGTAAGTAGGATCTGATCACCAGGACCAATTATTAACACCATTCAGTCTTTCCATTGTCCACTAAAAGGCTTCATTACAATATACTTTCAATAGGTTTTGATTACAAGCTATGACCTAATGTGCACAAGCCAGTTATGACAACCGCAAGGGTCAAAGAAAACCGATCCCAGGGGCTGTCTGACTGTATCATTTTCCCTCATTTGAGGGCCTGTTATGGCACTGCTCTGGTTGACCAGTCAGCTTTGGTTCATATTGCAGCGTCGGTGCTGGTAGCCGATGGATATTTGAGCTGTGCTGGCAGCTGCTGAGTGTTGACAGAGAAGGAAAGGCGCTAAGAAATCCCAAGGGTGTTATTACTGCAGAGCTGGGAGCAATTTTCTGCCATCGCTGGTGTCAAAGCAACTCGAAGACAAGATTTTTTTGTCAAAGGTTAAGCAGCTGCAGGTGGGAAACATTAGAAGATCAAAGCTGAGGTGTCTTAATGGTATGTGATGAAAAAGTCGGCCAGCGCGGGAATTTGACATTTCTCTGCACTCGTAACTCAGAATAACGTGAATCTGATTTCCTTACAGGGACGTATATTAATTTACTTATTTAGCTCGATTTGACTTAATTTCGCCTTCCTGGGGAAACCGTGTGTCTCAGATTTATATGTTGTGCTTTTGTTTTGACTGCACGAGGTGAGATTTAAGCCTTGAGATTTAAATTCGTCTGAATTCATTTAAAAATTGCACATATTCTGATGTGGATGTTCTGTATTGGTGGATCACAAAAGTTTTAATGTGGCCTACTGTACAGCAGGCAGTGGCGTTGATTTAAGACCCCCAGAGGAGGAAATCTCATGTCTTCGCTAATCTCCTGAACATATTTGAGAACTATCTACGCAGTGGTTAGAGGTGTTATTATTTTCCATTTGCACTATTCACAGTATTGATACCTTCAACTACACAACTGAAAACTGCAAAGCTCTATAAAAATTCCCCCCCCCCAAAATTGTTAGAGACATTTCTCTAATTAAAAATGTGAAATCTTTTGCACCTAAAATGTTTACAGGAGCGCTATGACGCCTTTACCTGGGATAGTCCCATGTTTCTGTGCTCGTGACATTAAGGATGTAGAAATGCAGAATGGAGGAAACACTTCAAGAGTCAGCAAGAGAATATGCCAAACTGATTTCACCTAATGTTAGAAAGGTTTAAAACTTTAATGAATATCAAGGCACCGGTGGAAAAAGAAGTCCAAGTTTAAAAGTTTCACAGACATTTGCAGCATGTGCCAGGTACCTACGTCACCCAGGAGAACCTTTCTTACACGCTGTACCGCAGCAGGAAAGTAGGCCAAGTGCTTTGGCCCAAACACACATGCACAAGAGTTTCACAGCTGCCCGCTGACTCCCATGAAATACACCTGCATTAGCACCTCTGTTAGCATCAGGCAGGCGTGCCGAGGCGCTGGCAGGCAGGGTGCCGAGGATCAAGTGAGCTGGCAAGTGGAATCAAATAGCATGTAATGGTAGTAGCCACTGCTGCAAGGAGCAGGGTAGAGAAAAAAAAGCACTATCCTGTCTTCTTCTGTCAGAATCAAGGAGGGATGGAAAATAAAAGGCCCGTCCTGTGTTCAGGGACAGGACGACAGTCTTATGTCTGGGGAGGAGAGCAGAGGAGGGGTGATGCTATTTCTGCATGGCACGCCGCTGGTGATGACCAGTATGTGTGTTAGTGGGTAACGGGAAAGGAGAAGTGAAAGGCACAGAGAGGGAGAAGGACTGACCGAGTTTTGACAGAAAGTAGCCTTGAACGTACCTGTGATGGAATGGGCTGGTATTTATATAAGTGCTCGTCTTATTGTAGCGACCACTCAAAGCTCTTTAGACTACAAGCCACGTGTGACCAATGCCATAAGTTCATACCGTGCTTTCTTCCATACACTTTATCTCATATACACAGCCAACTCACCAGTTAACCTAACAAGTACAGTACATCTTTAAAAAGTGGGAAGAAGCCAGAGGAAACCCACACAAGTACAGGTAGGACAACCAAACTCCACGCAGAAAGGCTCCAGTCAGGATTTGAACCAGGAACCGTGCTGCTGTGATGCAACATGCTAATCTGTGTACCACACATCTGCTGGCGAAGGTTAAAAAGGCAGGACTGAATTCATATATCGTATGTCTTAAATGTAAGAACATGAGACCTCAGAACAGAAGTGGTGTTGTTAGCGCATCTTTCAGATGACTGGAGTATCAGACTGGGACAACAATAGGTTTAATGAGCAGACATCCAAGAGCCAAGGAATTAAAAATGATAGAGGACATGGTGCGCAATAGAAGACAGACATGGCCACTGAGATGTCACCCTTTAGTTGGTGAAGCTTTAAGTTAAGCATTTTGGCCATTACCATCATCATCAGACCGAAGGGGCACTGCACACTCAAACACGGCACTTGATCAAGTAGAAGAGAAATCCACCCTAAAACATATCCTGCTTCTTCACAGTTTTTGACTCTCTATTCAACCACAATTTACAAAATTATCATTATATCACTATATATATATATATATATATATAGATGACTTGACACATCTTGGGAATGTGTTTACTGTGATCATAGATTAGCGATCACAGTAAACAAACAGCAGGTTTGTTATCTCACATTTCCCAGTAACACAGTGCAGTATTTTAAAATTACTATTAATCATAATGTGGATATATTACCACAGACTTCTTGAAATTATCAGATTTATTCATAGTGACAATTAAACAAAAAAAACAGATTACCGGACAGCGTAAAAGAGCAGGTCGTGAAACTGGCTACTTTGCAGTTTGGTGTTAAAGTTTATATTAATGGATTCATTTAATATAATATAGGGCACAGCGCACACAGAAGGCTGTGGCGTTCACGGTCACTGTTAGGTCAACGATAGCAATCATCTGTTTGAATTAAATCTGGTGATTCTTCATAGTATAGGGTTTGGAAAGCTGCTATCATAGTATGGTAGTCCGTGTTAGATCTGTTAATATATTACGGAATGCAGCTGACTAAATCCACAAAGTGCAGAGAGCACAAAGAAAACACGTCCACCAGAGCTCACAGTGCAAATTGTTATTTTGATTTCCCTTTTGCAGTGTTACACTGGATTGCAACCCACTTTCCAAATCTAATTTTAACCCCTATTGTTAGATGGATGTTGTTTTTGTATCTGCTTCTCTTTGACAATATGAGCTAAGAAAAAAGTTTTCTTCATTATATTATTTAGATTAATTACTAAGCTAAATTTCTACACTTGTTGTGCAGCTGTTTATTGACAGTAGTTAATTTAACCCACTAGACTGTTGACCCTCTGTCTAAAAAAAGCTTCATAAAGCTATCGCTCACTGAAATATTAAAAAAAAGTAGAAACATTTTCTGCGTGTTGAATTGCCAAAAATACTAGGATTAATATATTTGTTTTTGCCAAAAAAAAAAAAAAGCCAAACCTGAAGCTTCAAAATGGGATTCCACAAATCAATGGCTACCTCCATCTTTTATATACAGTCTTTGACAATTTTGCGCCAGGCTTGGTGGGTAGCACCCTGGAGGTTAATCACAGAGTATCACATCAGTATTTTGCTGCTATTTCCTACTACTTCAGAAAGATGGCCCTGCTCCATGCCACTACAACCTACAGACCAAACCAGCTAAAGCCATCACTTCCTGCTTCAAATCCACATTGCCGCGGCTACACAGTGTACACTCAGTGAGTCTTATTTACATTTCCTGTGTTTTTCTACATGCCATAATTACTACTTTAAGACTATGCATTTATTTCTTTTTTTAAAATGAGCTGCATTAGATAATTTTTTTAAAGTCTTTTTTAAGTTATTAGGTGTTTTTTTTACATTTGTTTAAATGAGGGTCATATTTTTACATTCTTTTAATGGAAATTCATCTGATTTTAAAGGGATTAGTTATTAAACGGGATTTGGATAACTCCTGTAAATAAAATATAACATCGCAATATTATGTAACAGGATAAAGAAAACATACACACACTGAATTTATCCAAGTGGAGTGGAGCACAGATAACACAGACAGGAGACAAATTAAAAGAGAAAACAGATGCAAAGTGAAACAATGAAAAGCCAGCCTAGCAGGTGCAGCTGATTCTAATTTTGCATAAGACTGCAGGAGGAAAAGTCCTAACTGACTTCGATAGAGGGTTGTGGCACAGATCGCAGGATATTTAGTCAAGAGTGATCAACTGGCTACTGTTTCAGTAGGAAAAGTGCCTAAAATAACAGCTGCATTTAGATCTACAAGAAAAACATCAGGAAATATGACCAACAATGCACATTTACTGCATTGCACAGTTTCGGCTCGCAGGTATTGCTCATATTCATATTCTGACCTCATTATTTGAAACTTTGACCATATTTATTTATTGAATATAAGTATGGACCATTGTAACAGTATACATAGAACAGAAAAATCATGAATGATGCAAATGTAAGGCTAAATAAAAGAGCAACTATTTCATCAGATTGTCAGTAGATGTAGTCTATTGATTATTACAGAGAAAGGGATATTAGGGTTCAATCTGTAGTGATATCCACACATTATAATGCTCATAGACATGCCTTTTGTATTGCAAATCAATACAAAGTTGTTCTAATTTATAATCTATATACTGTGAACATTTCCATTCTGATGGAGTGCCTGTTTCAGGAAGACAATGCCTCCATCCATGGGCCGCAGAGTCTCACTGAATGATTTTATAAGAAAGATAATGATGTGAATCATATGGTTTGGCTTTCAAAATCACCAGCTGAACACCCATGGGTAATTTTTAGGCTGATGTGATAGAAACCGCTCTGCACTAAACACCAACTGAGGGAACATCTTCTGAATGAATAGGGTTCGCTTCCTCCTGTAGTATTTGGAGTACCTGGATATTAAATACTAAGATGCGTTGAAGCTTACACCCCATATTGGTTACACTTTATGTTTGTTTCTTTTGTTGTAGTCTCCTGTTTGTTAGCATTCAGAGGTTACAGCATTTAGAATATATTCTTTAAATTCACACTAGAAAGCTATAAATGACTATAAACTGACTTTATACTATATTATAAATTAAAAAGTAATTACTATTACTTGTGTATTTCACAGAACACTCCAGGACCGGGGGCCTACGATACTACGGGCCTACGGAAGTCATTTGCACAAAGATGTTAAGGAGCCGTCTTAATTTTCCATGATACAAGGATCCCTGCATTTACTCACTGTTTCAACTTACAGAATGAAGTCACATAATCCTGTTTTATTTTTTAAAATATAAGATAAAAGTAAAATCATGGCTGCATGAAAGACAGAAAACCTTTGGTCTTTTATTACTTGGAGTAACGTTTATCTGCATGTCAGTGAGGGGTTTTGCGGTCTGCCAACAACATAATCAACCACATTCGTCGTGCTCAAATTGCTTTAGTGACGCCGGCCAGGGAAGCAGAATGATCTTATCTGCAACAAAGGGTACTTCATTCCACTTAACTACATGTTCCCGGTATTGCGCCCTCCCTTCATCTCTCGTCCCTCTCTCGTTCCTCTTTTCCTCTCTGTTGGCAGTCAGGCTGCCTTTGCCTTCCTACTATCTCTGCCCTGCGATGCACTCAGGAGGAGGAATGTTGCTCAGCCATGCGTCACATGCACATAGCTTAGTGTGGCATGCTGCACCCTCAGATAACACATTCGGTATTAGAGGCCAAGGCAGTGGCACACAATAAAACAGCTATTCTTATCGCTACCTACTCCACATACTCACTCTTTCTTTCAACAAAACAAACAAGCCTGGGACGCAGAGAGCAGCACAGATAGGAATCACCTCTAAGTGAACATAATGCTGTTGTAGATTGCCATGCAATAGGGGATAGGCACAGATATGACAAACAGACTGCTACTGTTAGGAATCTGGACACTGTTATTTACCCAGACAGGGCTTTTGCTGAGCACGCACGCACTGCTTTATGTGCAAATAGGTGGAGCGGCAGTATTTGTGCTATGATGAGTTGTTGAGGGAGCCAAGTTATACTCAGCTCTTCACCCCAGCCAGACTCTGTTAATGAGATCCAGGGATTAAGCCCACTTTATTAAGCTATTTGAGTGTTGTGTTGAGTATGAATAACAACGCATACAGTAATATTATAAGGACTTTTCAAAATGGCGTTCACAAACAGTTACGTTAAAGCTGATTCACAGAAATTATTTAACTCATTTGGAAGGTCAGCCAGAATCTGTAAATTTCCCATCAAGTGTCTGAGCACCAGTAGTTACCTCACTTTAAAAAAAAAAAAGCACAAACACCCTGATCTCTTTGCTAGTTGAACAGTGAAGCTGCACTCGCCTATATTTTTCATATTCATGGTGGATCAAATGGGTTTTTGTAATCATGGAATCGCATCTTCCTTCAGTTCTGTCAAATATTTTGGGGCTTTTTTTTAGCTCTTTGTCTCGTTTTTTTATGCACAGGCCCAAACAGCAGACTTACAAGCTGTTTATCTAGCTTATGTACTCACAGGGAAACTTTCAGCAGGTAAAAAGAGACTACAAAGAGTCGTTGGAGACCAACTAGACCATTGGTTAGATGACCGGAAGCATGAATCTAAAAGAATCCCTGTTTTTACCAACTTACACCCCCAACTGGTCACGGCAGATGGCTGCCCCTACCTGAGCCTCAATCTGCTGGAGGTTTCTTCCTGTTAAAAGGAAGTTTTTCCTTCCCACTGTTACCAAGTGCTTGCTCATAGGTGGTTGTCTGATTGCTGGGGTTTTCTTTCTAATATTGTAGGGTCTTTATTTTACAATACAAAGCTCAATGAGGCGACTGTTTTTGTGATTTGGCTCTTTGCAAATAAAACTGAATGGAATTGAACTCACAATTTGAATTTAATACAGCTGATTATATCTAAGTGTTGTGTTTACAGCTTATTGTTTTACCCAGTGGCCGAATGGTGCTAAAAAAAACACCCATTTAGATGCATCTTTCACCACTGTAGTCCATGCAGTGGGACTAATACACGAGGTCTGATGCAGCGTGTTAAAATGGAGGATTTCCACAATGATTTTTCACACTGTCATTCGAGGCACACAATAAACATCTGCGAGGAAACAAAAAACACCACTAACAATTCAGCCAGCTGCTGTGGAAGAGGTTACTCGCTACTTCTGAGGCATCCGGCTGAATCTTTTATGTCTT
>VVHJ01011935.1:18883-33231 GCA_015107715.1 Tylochromis polylepis
CGGGGGGCGGTGGGGGGGGGGGGGGGGGGGGGGGGGGTACACTGGTCACAGAGCGTGGTGGAAGCAGAGAGCTCGCAGCTCCATTAGCTTCTCATGTGCTGTATAACTACTTTAGCTTTGCCCCTGCGATGCTGTGTTACACACCTCTGCTGCTCTTCACTCTGGTCTGATCCCGGGATGGTAACAACCTCGTCGTGTCCGTGGAACAGCCGCATCACGTGACCACCTAACAGGTAGCCTTTTGGAGAAGGACAAACAAAAGATTTATGGTCGCTCTGCCCCTCACCCCCACTCCTAAACATAGTGAACATTTGCCATCTCAGAGATGAAATCAGGAAAAATAGACAATCCAGATCACAGACGTTAAAGAGCACTTTCACATTTAAGTGTTTTACCCACTATTTTTTAAATACAATTACAAACATTCAACTCTGGCAAATTTAGCCACTGTCACCTGGATTTGACTGAATATGTGGTATCGGCAGATACTGGACCAGATGACTGATATCAGTCAAATTATATGGTCCTCAAAATTCATCATAACGCTGTCTTTAGGTATATTTGTCACTCTCTTTTACCTGAAGGTATATCAAATGATTATGTAAAGTCTCTACCTTCTTCTATGTTGCTACCAGAGCAGATGGGATGGACGTTCCACAGAGTCTGCATGAAGGAAGCATCCACCTGGATGTTACCACTGGAGATGGATAAGTGCTGCAGGAAAGAGCACATCCAAATTTCACTTTTGTACAACTACAGAAATACACAAGTGACAGTACCATGGCTGAGACCTTCACTGGGATCTTATGAGCAATCACCAATGTATCTACACCTTTATGAGCCACATGTTTGATTTCGCAAAGAGTTCACATCAGATGCCCTTCCTGATGTGACCTTCCCCATTTATGTGAGCTTGGGATCGACACTAGGAGTACACTGGCCTGTGACCCCCCCCCCCACACACACACACACACACACACACACATGCGCGCGCGCGCGCGCGCGGCTGGGTTAGCAATGTATGATTGTATTGATTCAACTAGAAAAGGATGATGACTTGTCAGTTGGACCTTGAAAGTCTATTACCACTGATGCAGAAGAAGACTCCGATTTATCGATGAGCGCTCAGGGACACACAAACAGGCTATAATGCAGTGAATATGTGTGTGCATGTGTGTGTGTGTGTGTGTGTGTATGTGTGTGGGGGGGGGGGGGGGGTGGTCCACAGTGTTTGTACATCCAAAAAACAAATTTTGTGGCAGCTGTGTCCTGATCATCCTCCTTCCCCAGAGTCTCTTGCAGTCCCCTAGGTGCTTGTGTGTCTCCACATACCACAGTGTGTGTGACAGCTGGGACAGACTACCAGATTGGCATTGCTGACTGTAAGGCGTTAGTGGTCATCTGTCCGTGCCCCCAACCGCCGTGGGGCGGTAAGCACCGCCTGGCTGCTGTCACAAACTTCACGGATCATGGAGAACATGTTTCGCAGGGTTAGCATACGAGTCTGTGTGCTCAGTGGGCAAAGTTAGTCTAAAAGTGAAAGTAACCTGCTGCTGAAAAAGTCAGAATCATTGCTGCAGAGAAGAGGAATGTTTGGGCATGACTAGGATGATTACGTAGGAGCTTGATTTGAAAAGGCACTGGAAGGAAAGAAATCATAATCCCCCCTAGAGATCAGACGTGATGCAGTGCAGATCAAATTTTGCTTAATGTAATTGTATGCATTCTTGCAGTCATCCGGAGGGGGAAAAAAGTTGTTGCTTTTAATGTTAAGCCTCCAGCTGGAGAGAGGTCATGGAGAGAGCTGCAGCATGTGGTAACAGGATTCCTATAATCTGAAATTTTGCCACATCAGGGGAGCAGAGTTGATACGGTCCTACTAAGACCTCTATGTTATGCTCACTCAACTGCACGCGCACACACACACACAGACACACACACACACACACGCATACACAAACACATGTTTCTTCTGTATTTTTAATCAAACATGAGAATGCAACGATAATTCTTGGGAGCTTCACGTTACCACTGCCCAAATGCTACCTGTAATTACTATTAATGTCACAGCGGGCTGAAAATGAGGACACATGAGTAGACCGCAGCAAGATTTTCACGTGAAATTGAGGCGACTGCTCATCTAGTGTACCACAGGATGTGAAATGAATAACAACTGCAAACAGAAGCGGGTCCAGGTATCAGCGTGCCACACATGAGGGTATTAAATAGTCTGCACAGATGTAATCATAGCTGACAACAAGAAGCACAAAGTAAGTCTACACTGCTTCACAGGGATGGGGGGGGGGGGGGGGGGGGTTATTAACTGAGATTCTGAAAAGACATACAGTGAAATTCACTCGTGAACAAATGAAGAGTGGGAAGAAAGATAAAGAGGGGACTTTCAGACACAGAAGAGGAGGTTAGATAGATTTAAAGAAGCAGACGGAGGCGGAACAAAGACGGAGAGAGACAGGCGTAGCGACAATGACAAAGGGAATGGAGGAAGATAAAAGGAAACTGCACCAGAGCTTTTATTTACCTGTTGAATCCTCCTGTAGGCCGACATCAAAGGAAAGCTTATCTGTCTGTGACCTTGATGTCTTCAAACAGGCCAGGTACTGTGGTCAACACATACATCAAACCACAAAAGACAGAGCTGTCACACACATCCTCTGTTGACCCGGGTCATTCTTGATATACCATATAAATCAGCTACCATTATAATCTATTGTGATTTGTTTAGTGGGGACTGCTTGAGATCGCTCACCATAGAGCTGAAGGAATGCTGCAGGAGGATGGCGTGTCCGTACAGCAGAGTCTTGTGTCCGCCACTCTGCGCTGCCTATAGAGATTGATTCACAAACACAGAAACACATACGCACAAGCGCATAGTTACATGTCAGCCCAGCGTGCTGTCAGAACAACCCCAGTAGTCTCACTCCAGCCGCTTCAATCCAACCTCTGACACTGAATGTTGACCTCATCGACGACTAAGATGACCTCAAGCTGGGGGCACGCATCTCCTGGGGAGGGTTTGCCACCCAATCTCTCCAATGAACACATGCAATCTGCTCCTGTATCCGTGAGTGAGCAGGATACGGGCTCATCTTTCCAGCACTCCAGCTACAGGAATGTGGGAGGATGCACACTGTAAACTACTGTCAGTCTCGGGATGCAATGTCAGTATTAGCAGACAATGACTCCATCGCCTTCGGGATTGGGTTAAGATGCAGGAGGAGGAACAATTAATATAACTATTGGAAGAAATGCAAAAGGGGTTGGGTTTTTTTTTCTCTTCGGCAATCAACTCCCATGTTACTCACCTTCCTTATGAGCCTCTAGGAAGCATTAAGGTAAGAAAGAGTGTTATTATTCAGAAAAGAGGTATTGTTCTCCTGAGCCTGTCTGCTTTAGTTGGTACAAATTTAGGGGCACACACAACTGTTACTTATTTAAAGGGATGAAGAATAGGAAGCTGACAATTTATTTATTTTTTTGTATTTTACAGTGAAGCCACTGGTGTGACATCAAGAAATATTTTCTACAAGCCAAGCATGATACTAACTATAAGGTATGTATCCAGCAAAGCTGAGTTTATTCGATGCAATTTTACAAAATTTTAGTTATGTAATATCCGAGCGCTATGTAAAATCATAGTGTCGTTCTTCATCTTCTTTTGCCGTGTTTCTCTTTCTCTCTCTATCCCCCTCAGTTGGCTACTGGGACAATAGCTGGCCTGTGATTTGATGCAGTTGTGTTCTGCAGACTGCAGTACTGCCTTTCAGGCTTCTTCTGTGCTGCTGGTAACTGCTCTAAGCTGGCTGAGGGACTGAGTCTAACGCAGTGAGACACACGGCATTGCAATCACCACAGCCGATAAACCCGAGTCTTACACTCACTTTCCTGTACCAATGACGCCCTGTACATTATCAGCAAGAAACATTATTTTCTAAATGTAGAGACACATTGCAGCAAAAACGTAATACAACTTAAGCGTGTGCAAAGAGCAAAACTGTTATAACCCCTGGATAAATGAACCATATGGGTAAAACTTTTGAATCATGCTGTGTCCAACTATAGACCACAAATCGTCTTATCCAGTGGCAGAAATAATTATTTGATCCCCTGCTGAAACTGCAATTTTGTTCACTTACATAGAAATGAAAAGTCTCAGATTTTTATGGCAGAGAGCAATCCAGAAAAAATACAATATGCAATAGTTATAAATTGGTTTGCATGTCTTTTAATATTTGATCTCTTACAATCCAGCCTGCCTCCAACAGACTAGGTGTATGCCATGTGGCACACAGATTACAATCAATTAATCAATTAATTACAGCTATTCTTGTAAGGATGTCAGAGACAAGATTGTAGATCTGAACAAGCCTGGAATGGGCTACAAGACCATCACTAAGTAACTTGGTGTGAAGGTAACAGCTGTTGGTGTGGTTATTTAGAAATAGAAGAAACATATAATAACCATCAATCGCCCTCAGTCTGGAACTCCATGCAAGATCTTGCCTCATGGGATGTATTAGCCCTACACGGGAGGAGCTTGTTAATGATCTGAAGGCAGTTGGGACCAGAGTCACCAAGAACACCATTGGTAACACACTACAATGGATTGAAATCTGGCAGCATCTGCAACATCCCCCGCTCAAGAAGGCACACGTACAGGCCTGTCTTAAGTTATGAGTTAAGAATCATTTAAGAATCAAAATGATTCAGAAAAGATTGGGAGAAAGTACTGAAGTTAGATGAAACCAAAACTACGCTCTTTGGCATCAACTCGACCCGTCGTGTTTGAAGGAAGAGCTGAGTATGACCCGAAGAATACCATCCCCACAGTCAAGCACAGCGGTGGAAACATTATGTTTCCCTATGTGCAATAGTCGAGGAATAAATTAAGTCATTAAAGAAAGTGACCAGTCTTACCACTCGCCAATTCTGACCAGCAACCCTCCAATATGGGTTAGGATACTTTGTATGAGTAAAGACAAATTTGCACAGAGTAATAATTAGTGGATACTGAGCTAAATGCAGGCTGGCATTTCCACTAGTTGCTGTGTGTTGTCTTTGCAGGTACTTTATGGTGCCCTTTGTGTCTCTGTGCCTTCCGGCTAAAACCGCTTCAACTGCCTGAACTCAACAACCATTTGCTCCAGCCACTGTCTATTGATGAGCCCATCTGTTCAAAGACATATTGATTTCAGAGCCTCAGCCGAGACATATTCAACCTCCATTTCCCCTTTAATGGCGCTTCCTCCAGTGACATTTCGGCACAGGCAAGAATGATGAATAGGTAGACAATATCGAAAACAGATAAACGTGAGAGGAGAGAACGCACTCGAGTGACACGGTTCAAATTGCCAATCCAAGACGTCTAAAAAGTCTCAGGAGTATTTGCTACACGGGTACATAAAGTGAGACAGGTTACAATATAAATGGTTGCAAATCATCTCTTTTTGCGGGCAAAAATAAGGTCGATTTGATCTTTAAATTTAGTGTTTATAATTTTTTTTAAAAATTGATTAAAGGAAGAAAAGAGGTCAACCAAAATACTTCTCTCCTCTCAGCCAGCTGGAGGCGTCTTTAGAGTCTCACTTTGACTGACAGCCTGCTCAGACACGAGCAGGCAATGTTTATTTATTTGTTCATTTTTTTATCAGCTGCTTAACTGACCTGAGTAACATTTCATGTCATGAACTCTGATTTTGATCCTGATCTTTTCTGTTTTTCAGTTTTGAACACTTGTTTTGGATGCTTATTTAATGTATCCTAATGTAATGTAATGTAGTTTTGTGATATGTTGAGTTCTAGTTCACACCTTGTCTGTTATTTGCAGTAGAAGAAACAGCTGTAGTCTGTGTTTCTGTTTGTGCTTCTGCTTTGGTCCCTTTGTGTTTCTTTGTCGCGGCATCCTGTCTATCTTCACCTGTTTGTTACTTTCACCTGTTTCTGTTTCCCAATCAGGCCTTAGTGTATAAGTAGTCCTGTTTTGCTCTTTGTTGGATTGTATGTTGTCCTTTCCATTCTTTGAGTTTTCCCATGACGCTAGTTCCTGTGTCTTTTTGGAGTTTTCACCCTTCTTTCTTCTTTGTTTCCCCCTCTGGCTTTGAAGTACGGCTCACTTTCTGTTTTCCTCTGTTAGGTCTGCATTTGTGTGAACTGAAGCATTTCAATGTTACGGCTGAGCAGATAAAAAGCAGGTGCAAAGTGATGCTGGCAGCACCCCTTTCTCATTGAGTGCTTTAGTTGTGTTTTAAACAAGCTAAGGAGCAGAGGCCAGTAGTACGAAGCAGGATTTAGGCTTATAGGGTTTTCAGTATTACAAAGGCAGTTCACTTCTTAGCAGACTGCATCACCATGGCAACTTATACTGCAGACCTAACCTGCTACTGAGTAGGGTATCCTTGAGATTAGACATCAGCATGTGTGAAATCACCACCTACTGACCAATCAATTCTCCAGAAAATCATGTCACTACTATTCCAGGATTATCTAAGAGATATTCGTGAAAGGGTGTAGATAGTAAGAGCATCTCAATTCGTTTAATTGAGTCTGAAGTCTTTGTCTCTCCCTGATGAGCGTCAGTAAGACATTTAGATTCTTCTTCAGTGTTGTAGTTGAACTTATACCAACTTTTTCCAAAGCACTTTACTCAGACACACACACTCTTACAATGTTTTCAACACTCTTCCTCACACACACACACACACACACACACACACACACTGCTGCTTTGTCTGCAGTAGCTGTGTTGCTTGCTGCCTGCTCTGCCAGTAGATCTGTCCATGTGTATGATTGGCAAGATGCTGCCAATGCCCGCCATTCATGTGAATGCACTCACAGCTAGATTGGGAAACCCTGGGTTGACTTATTGAACTGATTACTACGTTCCTGTTACCGCTTAGCCTGATTGCCAGCGTTAGGGTAAGTGAAGCCAGATAACGGAAAAATATTCCAAGTATGTTGAACTTGTTTCACAGTACAGAGCCCAGGACAAGATGTATGTTTATGTTTGCCAGCTAGATACAAATGAGACTTAAGCAGCTAAATTTGGTTGTTTAAAATCTACGGCTCAAACTGTCATCTGGCTGATAGTGAGTCAGTGTGGCTGACAAAAACAAATTTGATTGGCTATGTGGAAACAAGTTTGCCTTCTACAGAGATGAGGGACAAACAGAAGGCCAAACAACTTAGTGATAAGGAGACGATGTCTTGATGCCAGACTGAAATGTAAATTGGTGCATAATTCCTTTCCCAAAAGGAGAAGAGAGAGAGAGGCAACCTAGCGCCAGTGTTATTTTAAGCCTTTTAAAAGGTGCTGATGCAAGAAGGATGGTCAACCATGTTCATTTGAGCTTTAATCTAGCGTTTAATATTTTGGAGCTCCCTTTTTCTCCACCGCAGCTCACAATTTCCCGCTAACACTGCCCACAGCAGCAGTGGAACCAATGGTGACTTGTGTCATTCTGCTGCACAGACAATCCCCTCTGTTCACAAAGTTGCACTCCTGACATCTCCATTTATCTCTGAAGTAAAGCCATTAAATATGTGCCTTAACAACTAAAGATTTATGGAAATTCTCACCACCATTAACCATGTGGTATTAAAGGTTGAACGGACCAAAGCTGAAAGGACTTCAAATCATGTTGAGAGCTTATGATACTAAATCACTCGTGATCGCTTTCAGTCTCCTTCCAGAAATGTTCGTATCAGATCAGCCATTTGCATCATCTTATAGCATCTCTCACAGCATACAGCTGCTATGATTAGAAGAAGAAGCTGTGACAAATGAGAGCTTATCCTATGCAGAGGGTAGCACAAAACAAATGATACTGCACTGAGCATTCATCTGACAAGACAAATGTTAATCTGACGCTAATCCAACATTGGAGACGCTCTAGTTCTCCAGCAAAAATCAAGTTATATAACAAGTAATTCTTTACGGAAAGCCTTATTGAGAAGTCTATATGAAACCCAATCAGTTACTTTGTACTGATTAGGTTTCAATCAGACAAAAATACTTGATGAAGAAACCAGCTGTACCATCATTTCAAAGCATTGACTTAGGTGTGTAATAAACTATGATTTCTAAAGACAAATTTCACAGGTGACGTGTCGTAGAAGTCAAACCAGAGATCAATGAGGGTAGAAAAGAAGAGCAAATGATGTATTGCAGTGTGCAAAGGGATGAGAGGGGAATGGCATGAGCAGTGAACATACCCACTGATCCGGGCTGCGTGTCTATCATGTGAAAGATGGATTATACACAGAAAATAGAAGATACAGATATAGAATTATATATCATAGCAATGTAAAAGAGTAGGAAATATACTTGCAGCACAGGAAAGATTGACGAATGAGTACAAATTACTAAAAAATTTGAACACGTGTGCAGTTCTCTCTACTATACGATCCTCTTTACTTTCACTATGTGGGTACAGTACTGCACCAAAGTCTTTAGCGACCCTTCATTTCTTTATGTTTTGCTAGGTGAACGGGAACTAGGTGCTCTCATTTATTGAAACATGTGCAAACATTCATGGATATACAGAATATATATGGCAAAAATAGAGTTTGTACAACTCTGACAAACTATATTTAATATGACCACCTTTATTCTTCTCACAACCTGAACTCTCTTAGACAAGCTTTCTTGTCATTTCTTTAAGTAGTCTTCAGGAATTGTTCAGGCTTCTTGAAGGACGTTCAAAGCTCTTTTTTGGATGTTGGCTGTCTTTTGTTTTGCTCTCTGTCAACGTGATCCCACACTGCTTCAATAATGTTGAGGTCCCGGCTCTGGGGAAGCCAGTTACACTGTCTGTTTTTCTATCCAGTTATGATTTTACTGCACTGGCAGTCTGTTTGGGATCACTGTCATGCTGAAAAATGGAGCCATTGCCAATCAGATGTTTTCAACATGGTATTGCATGGTGGATCAAAATCTGATATTTCATTGCCACATTTATATTTCTATCAATTTTTACAAGATTCTCAGCACCACTTGCTGAAATGTAGCCACGAATCATGCCAGAGCGTCCGCCATGATGGCCATATACACTCTGCGTTGCTCCTCTCTCCTAACCACTTCTGTATGTAATGAAGTGAATTTGAATCAAAAGTTTAAAATGTAGATTCATCACTGATTCACTATTCATCGCTGTTCTGTCCGACATATCTTAGCCTTTTCTCCCAATCTGCCCTTTTCATAATGGCTACTTGACAGCCAGGATTTGGTAAACAGTAATAAAAATTACAAAAAAATCTAGCTTAGAAGCCAAATATACAGAAATGAGGAGTAGCTCAAGACTTTTGTACAATGCTATAAATATAATCCAAATCTACTGTCGACTGATCTTTTGTATGTAGGCTTTTTATTGCAATTGTACAAAAGAAAATAACATTGTTTTCTTTAGTGTTAATCAAATGGGCAAAGGTAAACATAACGCATGAAACCTGCAGTAATTTCACAACATTCCTTTCATCCTCATCAGTATCCATGGGTGCCCAGGCCTCTTTGCAGTCAGGGTCCCCAGGCTACTGAAATGGGCCTATTTTGCCCATTAACCTCCTAACAGTGCCGGAACAACTTAAGAATATTCAGCTTAGCTGACTGTATTTATTACAGCCACCTCCTTTGGATATCAGAACACAGTGGGACATACATTAAATGACTCAGGGATGGTTTATGAAGAATCAAAGTGGTTCTTATCTCTGTGCGAGCATTTGTGTCTATCTTCACTCACCCCTTCGCTGTTCTGTCCGCTCTTAGCCAGCATCTCCTGCAGGGCTCGCACTGACAGGGACTGTTCCAGCACAAAGGTGCAGATGCAAAGGTCTGGGGGAACGTACTGTAACCAAATAAAAGAGCATCTCTGGTTAAAATGAGACACAGATGAAATATCTCATTTTTCTAGGCAACATTTTATTAACATTTTTAGCATTTTTTTTCAACAGGCATTGAAAAAAAATAGACATTTATATTTTATGAGTAAATATAAATGCAAAATAAAAACCTGGTTCTGTACAGGACAATGCTATGGACATATCATCTTTACTGGTAGGTAGCATTTTAGAAAGGCTCAATTATGGGGGAAAAAAATTAATAATTCCAATTTGTGGTCATGTTCTTGCTTGCATTTTTCAAAATATCAAACTATTAATTTATGTTTAGTAAATGACAACAAGGAAAAAAAGGGCAAACTAAGTACTCTTCAGTAAAGTGTGCTCTCCACCTCACTCCTAAAGATCCTATCTACAGTGACTCAGCCTTCACCAAAGCGCTATTAATGAAAAGATCACCACTGCAGTTATTCTGCTGTCCATCAACACTGATTCTGATTTAGTGCTTCAGGAATTTGCTCCATAAGCAAAACATCTTCATACAGCCACAAAAAAAAAATGAAAACAGCTCCCTGAATCTGCAGGGATACTCTGATTAGATGCCCACTCTTAAAATCTCTGCTGACTGCTGCATTTTTACCCCCACTTGAACCAAGTTTGTCTTAATTGAGTGGGCGATATTCATTAAAAGGTACTTTAAATTCAGATTAAGCGCTCTCGGGTCAGTCTGCGCTCAGATAAGCCAGGTCTCGGAAAGCGCACCATTAAAAAAATAGGGAAGATGCCAAATCGCTGAACCAGGGCGGTACTGGAAAAGACAGGCGATTCAGAGAAAGGATATGGAAAGCACCGACTGAGATATTGCAGGGCATAACCACAAGATAAATGACACCAACCCAAAACACCTTCCCTGGCCTCCTTCCCGAGTATCTCAACTCTTCCCAAAGTGGTTCATTCACACAGGTAAATCTAACCTCATTTAAAAACTTCCCACAACCCAGTTTTATGCTAAAGTACTTAGAAGGCGAATTGAATCTTAACAATGGCCACTACTGTGTTGAATAAAAAGGCTCCAGGCAAGTCGGGGGGAAATACTTTAGTGAAAACAGCCGTGACTTTTTATAGAAACACAAGCCAGCGTGTTGGAATTCAAAAATAGTTTTTACAGATACACTTCCACTGCCACGCTTGCTTAATTTAGACATCACTGACTGATTTGCTACTTGTCAAGAGATGGTGAGAATTTGATTTGAAATGTGTTATAAACTCACTATAAACTCACACAGTACACACACACAAATGCACTGAAAGGATCAGATTAAGAAAGTGCATAGTTCAATACTTGATGACATGCTCATTAAAGGTAAAGGGGATACTGTTTATATCTCTATCTTAACAAAAGGCGCAGTTGACTGCTTGTGTGTAAAAGGAGTGGTTTGTGGTGATGAGCCCACAGTGAACTGGCAGCCTTTACAGTAGTTTATATGAGCTTTATAGACAACTTTTCACTGACTGGTCTGCAACAAAATCCCTTGTGAAATCACAAGTCATGGGTTCTTGGTCTATCTGTGCTTTTTTTCTGGCTCATCACCAGAGTCATTAAAAAAAACGTGGTTAATGCTGCCTCTGTCAGCCCATGGCACTCGCAAAACAGCGTCTTAATCACAAGACCTTCACTTCCTGTTTAAATAAGCATTTACAAGCTAAGACGAATGTCTCTTGGTTAGTTTTACATAATTGACAGATGTCAACAGTACTGAGTGATAAATTATTTGGCAAGATGTGAGAATGTAAATACAAAATACACTTATGTGTTCATTTTTTCTTTTTTTTTCATGAACTAAAAACGTTACTCTTCTAAGGAAAATTATTCACTGTACCAGATTTAGCTGGGCAGGTCAAATAAATAGAAATACATTCAAAAAAAACACATCGTCAATAAAAAAAATTATACTAATACAAGTGCAATTCAACGCAATAGGCCAAACATCCCAGATAAAATTATTTGAAAAATACATAAATACTAGTCAAACCCCATACATCCATTACCTTCAATATCAAGAACTTCAAAACAAACAGAAAGAATGACAAAGTGTTGGATGGTTAATGTTGACAGATCTGAGTTTTCAAAGTCCACCTTTCAACATCGTGTGAAAAAGAGTTTTCAAGTGTTCAGGAAGCTTATTCCATTCCCTGGCAGCTTTAAAAGAAAAGGCAGATTTAGAGAAGTCAGAGTTGTGTCTCTCATTCTGTGTGTAGTATAATGTTATGTCATGAGGTTTGGGCTGGTGAAACGTCGTTCCTAACTAGACCTGTTGAGAAGCAGTCCAGCTCTTCTCAAACCTCTCTGACAACATATTGACCTTTGACTAAAACAGGAGGTGGGGAGGGACAGCCTTGAGAAACAGGGGAAATAAAAATCAAAGTGACCTGGAGGGGATGACGACTATAAAGCCCTGTCAGGATTCATGCTCCAAAGCCAGAGCAAGGAGACAGTTTTAGGGCAGCCTGGCTGACCAATAATGTGATGAGAGAGTGAGCGTTTTGGGATCGTGGGCGAGGATCGATCGTGTCTTTATTTCTGTCTCCAGACAGAAAGGTCAAACAGGGTTAAAGCTGACTGTCCTGAGGATGTGGTTTCATCCGCTTCCATTGTTCTTTAGTTTAATTGGAGGAGGCGCTAAAGCTTTTGGCTGGTAACAAAAAGGAATTTAGAAAAATAAGCTGGTTCCACACAACAAAGACAAGCATCAAAGCCGTAATGGTATGCAGGCACAACTCCATAATATTGAATCTCTGACAAGTGAAAGCTGCTGGTTGTATATCACACCAACAGCTTCTCACGAGCTGATTGATGTTGCCACTTACAATGTGCACACTTTAAATCAGGCTCGTTGCGTCATTTTGGTTCTGTGCCCTATTACTAGACTAGTCCACCAAGGAAACGAGGCTTCTTATTCAGTCATCCACCTCTAAATGGACATCTTGGGTTTTTATCACAGCTATGTCGCTGATCCCAAAGGTGGGGTGATGCCTTTTCATAAAAAAACAGCAGGGAATGAAGACAAAGTGCCTGATACGGAGAACATCCATCACACGTGTCAGGTATAATTACTATCCAAAATGGAGTAAAGGCCTAACCTTCCCCTTGAAACATAGACATACTCTTTGTGTGAGCATAGGTGAGAATAAACAGTAGTAAATGTCAGCATTTTGCCAAGTAAAAAACGACTTCATCCGTCTGATTTCTTCCCTATTTCACTTTCGCGTTTCTGCGTTTCTTACATGTTCACACATGCTGCATGTGCACATGGTGCCTTGACTGAAATTAGTCAATATTAATGGATTATTATTAAGACACAATCAATGCAGATGAAGTCCATAAGCCCCGTCAACTGTAGCTACAGGAAAACATCAATGCCAGATTAGCAGCAAAGCATCTGCAGCCATTAAAAGGTGAGAAAGAATACACATCCCTCCAGCTGATCAATCTTTATAAATTATCGCTTAACAGGGGGATCACTTAAAGAAAAAAAAAGAGAACGTGTGCCATATTGTGAATTAATTACACAAAAAGGCATTATGATGGCACCCCCACTGACTGCAAAACAAAAGAAACTGCATTTAACGCATTAAAACTTTACACTTATTCAAACAAACTGCAAACAGGCTGCTCTGCTGCAATAAAGCAGCGGGCAATTACAGCTAACAACAGCGCAGTTTATGAAACAATCCATCAATCACATCCAGGGGCGTAATTTCAGGGAATTATCATCTGACGGTGGGACCCGCAGAGATGCGACGCTGTCCCTGATCCCTTGAAAGAAAAGCTCATCAAGGAGACTGCGGTGGATGTGAGCTGCTGTTCCGGCTTTGACGGTGCGCTGTGCGTGTCCGCTTGGCTTCTCTGATTGTTTGCTCAACCCAAACACGAACGAACTACGTGAATGTTTGGTTTCCATGGAGTTTTTGTACAGATGAACGCTCCCTTTCATCCGCTTCATGCTTCTGAAAACTGCTTCATGTGACATTGGTCCATTTTTTATTTGCATCTTAATGCACATAAAGTTGATTATATAACTACAACAAATAAATACGTCAGATGAAGTGACTGATCGCGACTCGTGGTCAAGGAGCAGAGTAGAAACATCTCACACTGATGACGTGCGTTGTTGTGCTGCCAGTTCATATCTGAGAGAATAAAACTGTGCAACAGTAGAGCCAGTGTGCCTACCTTTGCCTCAGATGTGGGCTCCAGATAACACAGTCGATTGCCGAGCCCCTCGGCAGCCAAGCAGAACTTGCGATTCTCCTTCTGGATGCAAGCCACACACTGGAGCACCACTTCATCATCCTGTCAAAGCAAAACAGACTTCAGTTTGTGTCTGCGCATGCAAGCATAGATGCTGTGTGTGTGTGTGTGTGTGTGTGTGTGTGTGTGTGTGTGTGTGTGTGTGTGTGTGTGTGTGTGTGTGTGTGTGTGTGTGTGTCATTGAGAG
>VVHJ01011937.1:6263-25504 GCA_015107715.1 Tylochromis polylepis
CCAAGCTTCAGTTGCAGCTTTGATGTTTCCTCTTCCTGATATTTGTCGAGATCAACCCACCTTCACTCTCAGAGAGATCACTCACTCATTTTTAAGAAAAAAATTGAAATCTTAATTCAGGCCGGGTCACTGCAGCGCCTGCTGCGTGTCAGCAAAGAGGAGCGCGATCAGTTTCCTTTCAACACCAGCACATCTGGTGCAATCGAAAGGGAAGTGTTTCTGAGTTGGTTTTGCAAGTGGCTCAAGAGAGAGCTTGGCACAACTTTGGGTGTGCCTTGACAGTTTCTGGCACCTCGCCTGAGTTACAGTGGCTGCCTCAACCAGCTGATTTGGCATACCTCAGTCTTTCTCTCTCGCCCATCTTGAATTTATGGGGCTCACACAGCAGTGGAAAGTTTGACTTGTGGCAGCAGCCGTGGTGAGGTCTCGTGTCAGGCTGCGAGCAGGGTAAAGGAGGGAGGAGGAGGTGCTGCAGTCATCAAATACACAAACAGGGTTAATCTCACACACACACACGCACGGAAAGATGGACGGACAATACAGAGGGCAAAAAAATGAGAGGAAATAAAGTGCTCTGACACCTTGGGACAGACACTCAAATGTAGTACCTTCTGGTTACTAGGTAACAGCGGGGTGGGAGGGCGACAGGAAGTGAAGCGAGATGTGCTGAGGTGATCAACAGGAGACAGGAAGCGTGTTTTCTGTGGGGAGAACCACGGCGGAAACTCAGCTTAAGCTCTGTCTTAATTTGCTTTCTTAGCCTCCGTCTCTCTTGCAGAGAGACGTGAAGAAGATGAAAAGGATGTGCCTCTTTTTAATCAAGTGCTCCATCAGTCTCCTCCACAGTAGCCTCCCTCCTTTAGACCTTTTTCTTTCTTTTTTATAAAAGAAAAACCCAACCCTTTTCTTCCCTTCTCTCCCGGGTTGACATGTCATTTGGTCGTGTTTCAAGAGCACATGACCTCAGACTTTGATTCAAACCTCGCCGCACTAACAAACACAAACAGTTACTGTCTGTCCCGGGCCTCCTCTCTTCTCTCCCCACTCAGACTCGCCTCTTTTTTTTTTTTCTTCCTCTGTCTCTCTGTTTCTCTCTGTATCTCTGTACTGTTGGTGGAAGGCAGCGGAAACCACATGGTTTAGCTTTTGGTATGAGAAGAGACAACAGGCAGAAAGAGATCGAAAGAAAGTGTCACAGCAAAAAAAACAAAAAGAAAGAAGAAGGCCTTAAAAAAGACCAGCCCTGAAGAGGATTTCTGTGGAGCTTTTGTCTCAGAGATGTTCGAGTCCAGATCCTGAACCCAGAAAACAAAACTTAATCAATTACACGCACACTGGAGGTTTTCTTTGCAGTCATGTGGGCCTACATAAACTTCTGATGGCTGGAGCGTCCCCAAAGCTCCATTCAAACCCACAGGAATGCACTTCAAACCCTGCCGAAGGTCACAGAGATTCTAAAAATACCCAACACTTCATGCATAATTACAGTTAAATGAGTGTAAAACAAGATGCCTGGGGCCTGAAATAGCGGCGACCGTGAAATATGTGGAGTAATTCTGTCAGCGTAACGAGGCTCTAGCTGCACAATATTAAGACAGCCAAAAAAACTACTCTTTCCTGATTTGCAATTCCGACTGTTCCTCCGCACTGTGACTGTGACACGTTGATAGCCACTGCTTTAAAGGCACCAAAATGCTGGGGAATCATATGCATCATCTCAGTGGAAATAAAGCACAAGATTAAAAATGTTAAGCATGAATTATTTGGTTTATAAGCATGCAGAGCAAATAAGAAATGGAGAAATAAAAAATGTCCATAAAGGTATCAAGCTTGCACCACAAAAGCACATCATATTGCAGTGGTTATGTTTTAATGTTAAGCAATAAAATGTGCAAGAATCCATCCATTCATTTTCTTAACTGCTTATTCAGATCAGGGTTTGCAGGAGGGGGAGGGGGTGGTGGTGGTGGTGGTGGTGGCGGCTATCTCAGCTTTCAATCACAGGGCAGGTGGAGTGATGTTTGCAGAACTGTGTAAGAAATGAAACATTTAGGCTGTAAAATATCAGAAAGATGTTGTATTCTATTTTAAAATTGTGCAAAAAAGAAAAAAGAAAGCAGTTTTTGAGAGGATGTAGCTGATAAATGACTTTAAAATGAATTAGCAAAAAAGGGTTTTCGCCCCTTATATTGAAAAATCTGTGACCCCTGACCTCCATCTGGAATCTTCTCTTTTCCAGAGCTGAGATCGAAGACGTCCAGAATGACGTGAGTGAACTCGAGACACGGTTGGACAAGGTAAGACACTTCCGGACGCTTTTGAAACAGCATCACTGTGAGTCACCGCTCCACTTAAAAAAGATCAAATGTTCCCTGCGATGCGCACGCACAAACGCACACGTCACGTAGCGGTGGACAGTGGCAGCGAAGTGAGAGGTGGGCGTTGGTGGAGCGTTTTTCACCTGACAGCAAGCAGGAAGTGCCTGCAGGTGCCGCTTCCCCATCACATTGTCCTGCTTCAGAGAGAACTGCACTTTGTTCTGCTTCGCCGTGTCGACCTATATTCCCTGTTGCGTGCTCGCGCTGTGAAATGCTACAGTTTCAGATCTATTCATCTCATAGACATCAGTCACATGCTGCGTTTCTGTTCCCCGATGATACCGAAGAAGCACAAATCAAAGTGACTTATTACTATGTCGTTAATTATTCTGCGAGCCGAGGATTCCGCATGTACATTTTGCCAACTTAAATACAAAAACAAAAAAACAAACACACCCACTTTGCCTGTAAAGTATCATGGAGGTGACTGATTTCAGTTGAGCAGGTGGGGGGATGGAAAGACTTCAGTAAGGTGAGCTAACTGTGTTCGTGCTGTTTTTAAGTCACAGCGGCCACAGACATTTCTGACATTACTGCTCAAGAAAGAAACAGAAAGAAACCTTTCCCAGCGTGCATGAGACGTTTTCCATGAGATTAGATTTAGGGAAGTAGCACACGTTTTCTTTTTTTTTCTTTTTTCTGTCCCGGTGCCATTTCACATGCTGCGACAGGTCTGAGCCACATAAAGATAAAAAGTGATTTTGGGACAAAGTTCTTCTTTAATAGACACTGCATGCTAGTTTTTTCAGTTATCTAACCACACGAGAAGAAGTCATGAGATAATCTACTGTACAAGTAATACCACAGTCTAAAAAAAAGGGGTGTTTAGAGTTTAAACGTTGCTGGAGTACAAATCAAACTTAATATCCTATATAAAGGTCTGATTATAAGTATTCATTATGTAAGTTAAGTATGGGCTGTATGGAGCTCATTTCATACTCTGTTGTGTTGTTTAACCTGTAGCAGAGTAATGTGTAATCTGTGTGTTTTGTATGCAAATTAGCCACTGTGCTGTTATTTTGTTTTTTTTCAACAGTTTTAAAAGTTCAATTGAGTTCAGGACTGAAGCATGTGGATTTAGCTTCACGTCTTCGCTGTGTTTCGAGGTTTCGAGGTGCTTTTGCTCAGAGAAATGCAGATAAATTAACTGAGATTTGCACAAGAAAGTCTGACAGCGTGTCAGGAGCGCTCACGCACCATGATGCCGCTGCAGTCATATCTAAGCTCAGGTGGTGCGTGTGCTTACATAATGTGTCATTTACATGTCATGGTACCAAAAGTCACAGGGATTTAATATGAATATTTCTGCCCTAGAAATCCATTACAGGTAAATGGACTGTGCTTTGTCACTGCGACGTGCCAAAATGTTTTCTGAGGCTCGTCAGATATCGCTGGTGGTTTAAATGTAACACAAATGAAAATAAAGTTTTCTCTTAACACGTCTTTTAAGTTATTGCTGTGAATTAGATATTTGCAGATGTAATAACGGTCACGAGCTGTTGAACACGCTGGGGAAGGGGGGAGCACACCACAGGGTTTAAGTCCTTTTTGCTGAACGCTTGTGGTCACAAGCAGCTCTTATGAGACAAGCAGCTAAAAAAGAGGAAAGTCATAAAGACACTGAACTGGCTTGAAAACCACCTAAAGCTTCAAGCTGTAAGTGAGCGGAGCAAGCTGAAGTGATCAGCGGTGGGTTTTATTGCTTGATAAATGGAGCTTTTAATGGGTAAGAAAAGAAAATTTGTATGCAATTTCATGTTTTTGAACTTCAAAGAGTGCTCACAGAGGCCAGAGGAAAGGTCTAATCAACAAAAAAGTGGAAACAACTGTGAGGGTTGACGCTGGGTACAGGCCTTATCTTTTGAAGGCAGAAGCTCAAGTTTATATCTGACCTTTAATTAAAACATTTCTTGTAATTTGCCTTTACTTAAAAAGCATAATTCACAAAACATAGAGATCCTGCACTTTCCTGGCCTCTAAGTAGCTTTAAAGCAAGTTTTCATACATTTCTTTGGTTTCCTGGTGTGACAACATTTGTGTTGTTCCAGTCTATTTTCTTCCATCAATGCTGTTTGTTTCCACCAGTGAAATTTGTATCTTTTAGTTTTTATTTTTACCAGAAAGAGCTGATTTCGAGTTTCACGTTAGTTTAAATTTTGACTTTAACTATCTCAAAATTTCAACTTCCCCCGAAGTTTTAGTCTGTAAGTCAAAATTTAGAGATAATAACCTGAATTTTTGACTCACAGATGGCAAATTCCTTTTTCCAGTGGCAGAAACGGCCTCTCATATTTTCCAGGAGCAGACTATCAAGAAGCTCTTTCAGCAAAAATAAGACAAAAACAGCACTGCTGTTTATTATTTAGCCAGCTAGCCAAATTAGCTATAAGCTAGCAAAAAAGAAGAAGAAGAAGAAAGCAAACTTTAACAGCTAAAAGAGCCTCATATAGTCCTCGTAAGGTGGTGGAGACCAAAATGGAGTTAAAAGAGAAACAAACATGGTGCTTACACGAAGTGGTCGGCCGCGCTTCGTTCAATATGACTCAAAATGAGCGACTGAGCTCATAAACTAAGCAGGAAAGTGTTTACAGAGGTCAAGACAGAAGCTGCTTTTCGCATAGGACCAGAAGTCTTTTTGCAACCACAGCTATCGCCATCTGGTGGCCTTCCGATAGAATGATGGTTTAAGACACTTTGGGCATGTTTTATACTCTCACTTATTCTCTCAGGTCTCCAGTACAGCTACTGAGCAACCACACTTAAAATCTGTGAACAAGGTTATACTCAGCATGAATGCAGATTATGTTAAACCGACGTTTGTTGCCTGCTGTTACATTGCTCAGGAGATAATTTAATCTTCGTGTTGTTTACTTGTGTCATCCAGCTAGTGAAACAGTGCCAGGCCATGCTGGAGGCCGGCAAAGCCTACTGTCAGACCAGCAAGAGCTTCGTCAACGGCCTCCGGGAGCTTGGACATCAGTGCTCCGGGGACAAGATGATGGCGGTGAGCAG
This sequence comes from Tylochromis polylepis, assembly GCA_015107715.1. Classification (NCBI taxonomy): domain Eukaryota; kingdom Metazoa; phylum Chordata; class Actinopteri; order Cichliformes; family Cichlidae; genus Tylochromis; species Tylochromis polylepis. The sequence goes on from VVHJ01011937.1 coordinate 11,654, forward strand.
AGCACACTGGCATGCCAATCATCAGAGGGTTATTTGTGCACTAGTGTTATCTCATGTTATGTTTCTATTCAGATGGTGTCAGATTTACTCAGAGGAAGTGTTTGTTTATCATTTGATAAATGCACCGTCTGACTGTCACAATTTGAAGATCTGTGCACTTTTTCTGAGACTAAACGAACCCGAGTTTAGGTTCTCAAAGTGTCCGGAAGCTGTAAATAAAGATGGCGGTTATGAATCGATGAATGAAAACATTAAAATGCGTTAATGACTTGATGGATTTCAGAGTCTAATCTAAGATTTGTGCCCTGCAGGACTGCTTGGAGAAATTTTCCAAAAAGCTGAATGTCATTTTTGAGGCACAGGGGGTGAGTTTGTTATTCACGGCCTCTGACTTCTCCTTTTCAGTCCCGATGCTTATCAGCTGCAGTATGTGGTCAAGTACGGCTGCAGCGCGCCGCTGAACATATTACATTTGACATTTAATGTGTTATGTGCGCTCACTAGACGATATTTGTCTTTGTCTCCTTTTAGGAAGTGATTGAGACCACGCAGAAGTCAGTGAGGGCAAAGCTGCAAAGCTTTGTGAAAGAGTGAGTGAGCCGCTTCGGTGGCCCTGCCTGTTTTTTGATCTAAGGCTTTAAGTTTCTGAGTTTCTTTCCCACCAGCACCAGCGTACTCTTCATACGTACATCCATTTTCCTCAGAGTCATTCCCCTGCATGTGTGCTTGTCATAATCGTTCTGCTTCTCCTCATAGTTTGTCTTGTGGTCTGCTCCCATTAGTGGAAATAACTTGGTAGATTAGATAAGAGAGGTATTTGCTATAGCGTCACATGGTAAACAGTAATGCACAAGAGCTAATATGATTTTGTAAAATGAATAAAACGAGTATGTTTTATTCACGTTTAAAACTACAATGGTAAAAAAGAAAGAAAGAAAGAACAATAAATGTGCCAGTGATTAAAAAATGTTTTATATCACGTGCATGTGACTTAGCAACAGCCCATAACTTGCTTGCTGCTTTTGCATTAAAACTGATCTGATAATGTGGGTACGGCGTATTTTACCTTCCTCAGTAGTCTCAGTGTGCACACACCGAACATTTATGAAAGGTCAAACTACAGTGCTGTGCAAAAGTCTTGAGCCAACTCTCATTTCTTTATATTTTGCTCAGAATATGGGAAATAGGTGCAGCGATTTATTGCGAACATGCATGAAATTCAGTATAAGGCAAAAACCAGAGTTTGCACAATTCTAACGAGCTTGAAAGTCAATATGTGGTATGAACACCTTTATTCTTCAGCACAGTCTAAACTCTCTGAGGCAGTATTCTTGTCATTTCTTGTCAAGTGGTCTTCAGGAATAGTTCTCCAGGCTTCTTCAAGGACATTCAAAGCTCATCTTTGGATGTTTCTGCCTTTAGATGATCCCACACTGCTTCAATAGTGTTGCGGTCCGGGCTCTGGGGAGGCCAATCCATGACTGATGGTGTCCCATTTTATGTTTTTCTATCCAGGCATGGGTTTATTGCATTGGCAGTGTGTCTGGGATCACTGTCATGCTGAAAAATAAAGCTGTGGTCAGTCAAATGCTTTCCAGATGTTAGTGCATGGTGGATAAAAATCTGATGGGACTTTTCTGTTCATAATTGCATCAATTTTGATGCAACACCACTGCCTGAAATGCAGCACCAAACCATGACAGAGTCTCCACTGTGTTTTACAGATGGCTGTAGACGCTCACTACTGTACCTGTCTTTTGACCACCTCTCTACATACTGGCTACAATTTTAACCAAAAACTTCAAATATGGATTTATCACTCCATCAGATCTGTTGCCACTGATTTTCAGCCCAGGTCTTGTGTAATTGGTCACACCTCAGCCTTTTCTCCCTCAGGTTCTGTGTCAGCTCTTTGCTGTTTTTTTCCCCCTATTTCTTAAAGACATGAGTTTCAGATAGTGTTTGATAGAATCAGTTAAAGAAATGGGATCAAATGATGTGTTTTTGTGACAGGCTGCTAACAACAAAGTGCCTAAAGATACCATTGAAAGTTGTTTCTTTGCCAAGCTGTCTGAACACTGGTTCATCTCTTGTGTTAGGTGCATTTTTATTGCTTGAATGACTCGGTGTCAGTGTTCAGGGGCTTAACGAATGAGAAAATGTCAGGTTCAAGGACTGGGCTGAAAAGGAGTGAAAAAGCCACCAGAAGAATTTTGAAAGACCTTCAGAAAGCCTGGAGAACTGTTGCTCAAGAGCACTTCATAAAAAAAATTACCAGAACATTTTCAAGAAATATATACAGAAAAGAGTAACGGCTCAAGATTTTTGTAAATGACAGTACTTTTTCCCCCTCTTATCTTCGTCTCCTGTTCCACAGAGATGTTCGCCGTTTTAAGGATAGAAGAAAAGAGTTTGAAAAGAGCAGCGAAGCCCTGGAGGGGGCGCTGTCGAGGAACGCTCAGGCTCCGCGCGGGAAGCAGCACGAAGTGGAGGAGGCGAGTAACGCCCTGCTCAACGCGCGCAGGGCCTTCAGGTCTGAGGCTTTGGACTACGTGCTGGAGGTGAGGACAGATGAGTGCAGAGAGGCTCACAAGGCTTCACTTTAACCCCGACTGCTAGGTTGGAACAACAGCCTGGAGCAGCAGCACAGTGGTCATACTTTTGCTTTGGATGATAACAGGTCTACCTTGGGGCTTCTGTCCAGACTTGTGGTTGTGGCTTCTGGCTGGGCAGTATCTGTTTTGGTCATGAAAATATGGAAGTCTCTCTAACCATTGCTTCCTGCTTTTTTTCTTTTCTTTTCTTTTTTTTTTAGATTAATGTCATTGAGGCCAAGAAGAAGACTGACATTGTGCTGGCAGTGAGTTGTTTTTTCACCTGTTTGTGTCCATTTTTAAAGGCATACGCTATCGTGAGACGTTTCTCACTGGCTTTGTGTTGTTTCCTGTCAGATGTTGTCGCTGATGGATTCCCAAGCCCAGTTCTTCATGCAGGGTCACCAATCTCTGTCGGAACTGGACGAGTATCGACAAAAGCTGAATGAAGAGGTAATTCTTTTTGTTTTGTTACATCTCCGTTTCTGCTGCAAGCCATGTAGCAGTTAAAATGAAATGTTGTGACTGAAACTGTCTATGTGTGAGTCATAAATAAATAGCAGCAGGACAGGAAAAAGAGATGCTCAGTGTGAGAAAAATGTCTTCATACTTGTGAATGTGTAGAATAGAAACCTTATTTGTGATCCTGTCGTGTGTGTGTTTCTTTCTAAGAAGTTCAAGGGAAGAACAACAAATGATAAGCTGAAAAAAAATTAGACAAGGAGGCAAAGCTGGCAGGAAAGCTAAGGTTTTTATGAATAATTAAAAAGAGATGGACACGCTGGCTACGCATCAAAGGAAGGGCAAAGACAACAAAATATAGACGCTGATAACCAAACAAAAGAGTCAGCAAAAAAGGGTTAAACAAGCCAAACAAAGCACCCTCCTCTCCACTGAGCAGGAGTAAGCAGTCAGAGCACTCAGCCTGAGACTCTGGCACTGGAGCGCTCCTCTCTCTGGCTTAACTGGAGTCAGCTGCCAAGAGCGAGCACCACACACACACACACACACACACACATACAGAGGCCCTGCCAGGGCACCAACCTTAAAAGAGGTAACAAAGTCTGTCCCCATAGACTGTATGTAAAAGATGGAAGTAGCCACTCCTGATGTCCCGCACTGGTTGGTCTTTTTAGACCATATTTGACCATATTTGGTCAGGTAAAGTTACATTATATTTCATTATTGTATTAAATCTTAACCTACTCTACAGTTGTTGAAGGGGGGAAATAAGCTTCATAGACAAAAAGTGCTTTTGGGCTAGGCTGTAAATGTATTAATTTCATCTCTAAAAAATGTTTTCCTTTATAAAAAAGTGGACACAGCCACATTAGCAGTTTCTCAGTTTGAGTCCTTATCCTAAGCCAAAGACTAATTGCTTTAAACTTATTGCACAGAGTATTTTTCTTGCATTTCTTGCTTTTTCTAGGAAAACTCACAGTAAGCATGACTGGACCACATGTATAGACAAAGTGTTGCTGCTGAGTTGATTAGTTAGTGGTGATAGCTGCAGTGTACATTGCCTGCATGCTAAAAAGAGAGAAGCCAACCAAAAGCTGGTAACAAAGCAGGCCTGAAACACCCAGAAAAGCTTCACAGATGATTTATGAGGCAGGAAATGGATTACAAATGTTTGTTCTGGCTTGGGGATACATAAGAGGTTGCTAAGACATTTTGAATGAAACAGTGTCATGGTGTCTTTTTATTAGAAAAAATGCTGTTTGGGTTAACTGTCCAACCGGTGTCTTTTTGGGGTGGGGCAGTGGAGTTACAAGGTGACATCACACTTTCATCGTGACAGGAAAAAGTGAGCAACAACAGGAAATATTTCACATGTCTCTGTGTGTGTGAGTGTGTGTGTCTGTGCGCGTGTCTTCCTGCTCCTTTGCAGAGGAAACTGTAAAATCTTTTCTGCACTGTCAACCTTGAGCAGCAGTTGCATTGCTGCTAAGTGTTTTTGATAAAATGAAAAGAGTTTCAAACAGGAAGTAAATTGTGAACACGTTCACTGACCGGATCAAACCACAGCAAAGCTCTTCCTGTTTGAACAGGAAATGATGAGAACGAGCAAGAGCAGAGGAGAGAGTGAAATGGGGAGAGGATGATGCCCTAAGCAGGGTCTGTGCAGGAGAGACCACCCATGTTGTTTTTTGGTTTGGCGCAGGATACACGGCAGAAGCTCAACACTTCCTAATTCCTGTTTGCACAAGAGTGCGCAGGAGTGATAACCCACCGCGAAGCTGCCGATCTCTCCGTGTTTCTGAAATAGCTAAATGTGTTGGAGATGAAAATGAAAGGAGAAAACTCTCCTTCATAACATTTAATGGAAAGACCAAGCAGGTTTTCTTTATACACACAGTTATGCAGTTTTAAACAGTTCTCACAAACTGTTCTGAGCTTCATTTTTTTTTTAAATTTGTGATGTACTTATGAAATAAAGGAAAAAATAAAGTGATCGGTGAGAGATGCTGAAAAACAGTTGGTGTGGGTTTCTTGTACTAGTTTAGTGACCTGAATAAAAGTGGTGCAAATCTGAAGGCTCGTAAAAATGTTGATGTTGTTGTTCTGAATAATCTCAGTTTGACTGGTAAATAGGATGGTGCTTTTATAGCACCTTGCTACTCACTTTCTATGCATAAACAGTTTCTAACATTCAGTCAGAAAGTGTTCGGTTCAGTATCTTGCCCAAGGGTATTTCGGCACAATGACAGGAGGGGGTAGTGATCGAACCACTGACCTTTCAGTGTGTATTTAACCTGGTAGAGCTGGACAGTGAGCTGAGAGTGTAAAAATATGAATCCAGGTTTAATAACCGCTGTGTCATGTTCTGTTTCTGACAGCACAAACAGTTTGTCCTCGACTGTGCCAGAGAAAAGAGGGACATGGAGCAAAGACACGCAGCAATCAAGAAAAAGGTAATACAGTTGCAAACGTTCACAACTGAAAGGGGCATCATGGGTAATGTAGGCACTAAGTTTTGACGAGACAGAGAGAGTGGAATATCGAGGACAGCATTTACAAGATGAGGCTGTGTTTTCATCTGTGATTTTAATCTCTTGTTAGGTGGTTGCTAGGCAACACAATGACATAAGAATATATGATGCATAATGAAAGTTGTAACAATAAAAATTAGTTGTTAGTGTCGTGAAGTTAAAATGACGTAATGCTTTAATATAGATGCATAAATCCAACAAATGAGTCATTTTAGTAAGTTGGTTGGTGGTTGCTAGGCAACGTAATAACATTATATAATATGTAATATAGATATAAAGATAAAAACCTCAAGGGGACTAAGATGTACCTGTATGCTAGGTTTGGTTGGTTTGGCAAGGTCTTGACTGTGCAGACAGACGTGTATTTCAGTAAAATACTCTCTGCTCATTGGAGCCCAGCAGGGACTTTAGCATCTTCTGGAAAGGATTCAGCGCTGATGGCTGTTTTCTGGCCCTGACAAACTGATGTACTGTGAGACTAAAGCATTATCGTGCAAATATGCCAACTCTAACGTGGGCAAAGCTGCAACTTACCCGGTCAAGTTAGGTTTGGATGTCAGGCTAAAGTGGCCCACATTTGAATGGCATCGATTATAGCACGGTTGCTTTATTTGCATCATTCTCGGATGAAATGCAGCACCGCTATTGATAACTTTTGGCCCAGATGTTGCAAACAGGGGGGGACCACCCAAAGAATAATCATTCCACATGGTACGGGGGCCAGATCTGGACCGCACCAATTACTTCTATATTACATTACTTTTTGTAAACACAGTTAAAGTTGTGGGGAGAAAAAAAGGCCTTGAACCAGATAAACAGTCCTACAGGAATCTCGGTGACACAATGTGATTTTAATTTCTTAAATATTTCAAGGACGTGTCTTATGATGACTCCATTATGGACTTTAATGGTGACGCAGCTAATGGGATTGCAATGGAGGGCTATCTGTACAAGAGGGCCAGCAACGCCTTCAAGACCTGGAGCAGGTACAACTTTTCTGTGTGCTTTTCCTCCCAGAAACCTCACTGTGAGAAATCAGATGTCTATCGTGTGTTTGCTTGTCCAGCAGTGAATGAAAAAAGCTAAAAGTGAAACTCTTTCTCCACCTCAGGCGCTGGTTTTCAATTCAGAAGAATCAGCTGGTGTATCAGAAGAAATTCAAGGTAAATTTCAAATAACTGTCACAGCTGTTCGCTGAGAGCACATTGGAAACACGAATATGTACGTATGCAGCCTGACCTGCACGTTTTGTCCTGTCTTTCAGGACCAGCCTACAGTCGTGGTGGAGGACTTGCGTCTTTGCACAGTCAAACCCAGCACTGAGAATGAGAGACGATTCTGCTTTGAAGTGGTTTCCCCATCAAAGTGAGTTCACTTCATGCATACCTGCGTGTGTCTGTTCCAGTGATGGTGGTGAAGTTGCATCAGCGTCACATGTGTGTTAAAGCGCCCTGCAGACCAGCGAGGTGTTAGTTTCTCACTTCTCGAGTGTTAAATGGTCACTGTTGTGTGACTTTGTGTATGTGTGCGTGTGTTTGTGTTTGTGTAGGTGCTGTTTGTTGCAGGCAGACTCAGAAAGGCAGCAGCAAGCATGGATCAGCGCTGTCCAAAACAGCATTGCCTCAGCCTTTCAGGAGCGCAGAGAGGACACGCACAGCCCAGTGAGAACACACACACTCACACACACACACACACACACACTTTATCTTCAACATGCACTTTCCAGTGGGAGTTAAATGCTCGCCATTCCTATGTGTTTCTGTTATCAGAGACAGCGCTGCAGCTCGGTGTCTACAAGCAGCCTGGGAGGAGGAGGAGGTGGAGGAGGCATGGATCAGGAGAATGAGGGCTGCAAAGCACTGGAGGAGGTTCAGGCAATCCCGGGGAACAGGCAGTGCTGCGACTGCGGAGAGCCGGGTCCTGACTGGGCCTCCATCAACCTGGGCATCACACTTTGTATTGTCTGCTCGGGAATACACAGGTACACACACACACACACACACACACACACACACACACATTTGGCTTCCACTGTGTGCTTTAATGGTTTCCTTCCCTGGCAGGAGCCTGGGAGTCCATTTCTCCAAAGTACGCTCCCTCACCCTCGACTCCTGGGAGCCCGAGCTTATTAAGGTAATTTAAAATTTTAAAGCTGCAGCGGCTCCACCTCCCTGTGGCCTATTGTGAAAAAGTTCCAGAGAAAATTATGATTGCACAATGGATTATGCAACCATTTTCTTTATATAAGCCAAATAAAAAAATTTAAAAAAAAAAACCAGAAAAGAAATTAGTACTTAACCTGGTTTATTTGGTCCTCTGCTGCATTTAGTTGATGTGTGAGTTGGGGAACACAGTTATCAACAGGATCTATGAAGCTCGGATTGATGAGATCACCATCAAGAAGCCCAATCCCTCCAGTCCCAGGTACGAATAATCAATCCAGTCCAACATGCAGACATTTAGGGGCATTCAGCTGTTTTTACACACGTAGATGTGTCACAGGAAGTCTCCTTAGACTTTAAAAATTCATATTTAATATCCTCTGTAGTCCTGAAGGAGTACTGCATAGTCAGACAGTTACTCTGGTTGGTTATTTTGCTTTGAGACTCAAGACCTCATGACATGTGCATGAGAAAATGCATCAGAAACATAGACTGTATACAAAAGATGGCACTAAAAACCATGTTTACAAACATCTGCTTTAAAGATTTCATTTTGGCATCATTGCCTGTTGCTATCTTGTTTTTTCGGAGCCCAGAGGGACCGAATTTTGAAAAGAAAGTAGAGTGCTAACTTATCCACTAGTGCTAACTTGATGCAGTGGGTCCATAGAGTATATGGGGCAGGTGCCTATTTCACCGACAAGAGGCCGGTCCATCACAGAGCCACGCACAGACATAGGTTTATTCAATTTACTGCTGACATGAAAATAAAATATTAAACTTTCACTCAAAACTAGAGAAAATACCTCCTGGACAGACTTTTAGTGTAAATAACTACACAGCAAGCCATGTTATTTGACAGATTATTGATATAAAAAGGGTCTTAAAGGCACAAATACCACAAACATAGTTGTGACGTCCAGCTCAGTGGCTCAGATTAGTTTTAGCTGAAATGGTGGTACGCACCTGTACCCATAGGTACAACTCAAAGAATTAATTTAGCGTAAACAGGAGAGTTGTGAAATAATCTCCCTGTACAGTTGGCATCAACTTCGAAATACACTTTAAACCGTTTTAAGTAACATATTTATGTCTGCTGTAAAACTGAGCATTTTAACATGGGAGTCTGTGGAGATCGATTTCCTTTTTTAGCCAGTTGAGGTCGGGCAGTTTTTTGGTACTTTGGCTTCAGTTTCAAGCCTCTGAGTTTCTGCTTGATTGGACGGGGATGCTACTGAGTGTGAGCATATAGCAGGAAATGTGGAAATGTCTAAGGTTTCTGTCAAAATCAAGTTATTTCTGCCTTTACTGCTTCAGTTTTGAGCGCAGTGGAGTGCTTTACACATTAGCTTATCAAACGAAATGTCCCTGATTAGAATCCAGGCCGAGACACAGATGTGCCAGAATCAAACATGTGGAGCTAGCTGCTGCCTGAAAGTAGCTACTTTGTGTTTCTTAACTTTATGGCGCTGCAGTAGAAAATTACTGGTGTGCCTCCTTTAAATTTGCAGCTAGGCAATGATTATATTGCCAAAACAAGACTGATGATTGGGTAAATATTAGCAGTAGAGGAAGTAGACCATAGATGCCAGGAGCTAATGATAGTCGGTTGACACCGAAGGCAAAACAAATCAGCTGCAACTGAATTAAATAAATTCTTTCATTAATCGTGTTGGTATTTTATTTTATGCGTTTGCCTGTTTGCAAATCAGACAAGTCCTCCAGATGAGAAAATATTGCATACATCTATTGCAATCCCCTCTCTGTTCAAGCTTCATTCCTTAAGTGTTTCATGCAACATCGGTACTGATGCAGCTGCAAAGAAAACTAAACAGGAACACGCTCTTCATCTCCTTCTGCTGCCACATTAACATTACTAACAAATCTGCTTGCCCACGTTGTATTTTTTCATTGACTGATCACTAACTCGCTACAGATCTGAGTGGGAGTGGACTGACGCCACTGCTTCACCAAGCATGTTTATTTATGTGCTGAATTATAAAAAAGTGCTTTAGTTTACAGATAACTTTATCAGCAGCCGACAGCTCATGTTTTAGTTTTTTTTGCTTCCTCTTGTCTGCGTTGTGTCACGACAGAAAGGAACTGGTGCAGGTACATAAAACTGTACTGTAACTAAAGTGTTGTCTGGAAACTTGTAGTGAGGCTGCAAGCTTCAGATACGGTCATAGGAAGTACAACCTCCTTTAATTCTAAAGGTTTGTGTATCAGGACATAATAACAGTGATCCAGGCTTTGCCAAGTTATAAAATTAAACCCATGAAATATTACACCGTGTCAAACTAATTACACCCCGTGATTCAGCAGCTTGTAGAACCACCTTTAGCAGCAGCAATAACTTGAAGTTATCGTTTCCTGTGTGGCTTTATCACTCTCTCACATCACTATAGAGGAATTTTGACCCACTCTTCCTCACGGCGTTCCTTCAGTTCTTTGAGGTTTGTGGGCATTTATTTATTCACGGCTGTCCTACCTCAGCTTTTGAGTCAGGTTGAGGTCTGGACTCTGACAGGGCCTTTGCAGCACCTTTAATCTTTTTTTTTTCATTCTGTTGTAGATTTGCTGCTGTGCTCGAGATCATTGTAATGATGCATGAACCAGTTTAGTTCTAGCTGTCACACAGATGTCATTTGATTTAACTCTAGAATACTTCAAAAACTAGCATACTCTGGTGTGCAGATGTGTTTATAGTTGACTCAGTGACTGCGAGGTGTCCAGGTCCTGTGGCTGCAAAATAAACCCAATTCATCACCCCTCCTCCACCGTGCTTCACAGTGGGTATGAGGCGTTTGTGTCAGTAAGCTGTTTGGCTGCTGTGGATTGTGGCAGTCTGACCTGCTTTGATTTGCAACCTCTCGGTTAGTCTTTTTCTGTCATGAACTTTAACATTTAACATCCTATTTGCTTCTGTAAGATTATTGCTGTTGTGTCTTGTCCTGTAAATGTAACAATGCTTTCTAGTTGTGTGCATGCTTACATTATACCAATCAATCCTTTTGATGGTCAACTTTGACTCTGTAAAGGCCTAAAAACTAACTTTACTTCAGAAAGTAGGCACGCAATCATCTCCGAATTTAAATGGATGCATTACTTCACTCAGTGCCTCAGAAACTTTTCTCACACCTTCAAGTAAAGAAGTGAAACTGCACTTAAGAAAAGCCAGAAACACACTAGTGGACACGGCCCTGCACGTGGCCTTCTTCTGTTTTAACTCTGCCTTGGTGTGAGAGAAGCGTATCCTCCATCGCTCGCTCTTATTCTTTCTTATTTTTTGATACTTTCTGATCCTCAGAGGAGACAAGGAGTCGTGGATTCGATCAAAGTATGTTGAAAAGAAGTTTATCCATAAGCTGCCTGAGACTGGCAGGAACCCCCCACTGAGGCGATCCAGTGGCAGGCGAAACCGAGCAACTACACAGATCGCGCAGAGACCGCCGCTCAAACCCAAACCGAACAGAGCCACTCTGCCTCGGGTCACAGGTAACGCAGCGAGTCGCCCCTGCTGATGTCAAACAGGAAGGCGTACTTCGATAATGCTAAGGGCCTGGTCGGCTGAATCAGTAGTCACGACTGTCGTTCTCTCTTTAGGGTTAAGCCCCAGTGACCTTGTCCAGAAGAACAATTCAGGCTTCCACAGAGGTGAGATAAAACCCCAACAAAACACAGATCCAACGAAAAACAGCTTGTACAGCATTTTAAAATGAACTGTGTAACCTTTTGAGAAGAATCACACAACATTACATCTGTTTAATCTTTCAGATACGGAACAGGAAGAGGAGGAGGATCTCAGCCACCTCCACCCCGGGGCGCTGCTGTACCGCTCGGCATCCCTGCAGAACTTCCCCGTTATGGCTGACGCGTTGGCCCACGGAGCCGACGTCAACTGGGTCAACATGAACGACGAGTCGAGCACGCCGCTGATACAGGCCGTCTCAGTGGTGAGAAGGACGCTCGGTTGATCACCAGAATTTGAATCTTTACGATTTCCATGATCTCTAGATCTCATGGAGATGGATGGAGGTGATATCGAAATCTTTCTGGTGTCCTGTCTGTGGACCAGTCTTGTTTGAGCAGCCTTTGCTTGAGTACAGTCAAACACTTGTAGAGAACAAAAGAGGGCTTGTACTGCTGAATTGTAATCTCTGAGATTGAGTTTACCTTTGAAACAGGTCCTGAAATAGTTGCTGTCACGTGGTAGTCGATGGGTTCTTATTTTCTCTGGTCAAAATGCACTTCCCACTAAAAATGCAGTATTTCATAACTGCCATGAGCACATTTGCATGTGCATTTGCATGCAAATGGGTGTTAAACCATTAGGATACTGGCATTTTTATCCTTAACTGGCCTTTTACTCGCATTGTGTCACACAAGGTGCTAATGGTAAAGATTTAGAGGGTGTGTGAGCTCACTCGTTCTCCTGTTTCGGTCAGAACGCCCTGGCAGCCTGCGAGTTCCTGCTGCAAAACGGTGCCAATGTCAACCAGGCGGACAGCAATGGCAGAGGACCGCTGCACCACGCCACCATCCTGGGCCACACGGGGTAGGACAAACACACTCTGACACAGATACTGTGACACATTGCCCTGTTTCAGTGAAAAAAAATAGCCTCACACCAACAAAACATGGTAGAAGATGTTCTTAAACTGGAACGAGAATCTGAAGACATACACTGGTTATCGGTTATACGCCGCAATACATTAAAAGAAAACACACTGATGCAAGATGCTTTCATGGGCAAAAAATTTGAGGACTGGTACAAAGATGCAACCCTGACCTTAAACCTGCAGTCCCTCCAGTGGCCAGCAGGGGGCAACACCACCAGTTGCAGTCTGATTGTGTAGAAGTCGATGAGAAAATGTCTCGACTGCTCGTGATTTCAGTAAAGAGTTTCCCGATGAGTTTATGGGCTCAATTGCTGGTTTCAAGTCATATTTAACACAACAGGATGTTCCTTCTGTAAATGATGGTCCCATTTAGAGTATAATAGGTGATAGAGCAGGGTAGATTTAAGGCGGGTGGCTGACAAGTCTTCACCATATGAGCGTGTGTTGTCCCTCGATGTCTGGTGTTGAAGAAATGCCTTCAAATCCAGTTTTCCTGTGAGGGTGTGTTTACTAAAGTATGGTGGGATTACCAACCCAGAAAGGGGGCCTGAGGCGGTAAGATGACCCTGAACCACTGGAAAATCATAGCATAGCATTTATAATGATAATCAAGAGGACAGGAGGGAACAGTCAGTGGGGGGTATGGTTTACATGTAGGTGTTAAACAGAGACAAAAGGTCTGACATCGAGGGCCTGGAAGACAACAATGAGGAGGCAAGATCATAAACTAAGACAGTTACTTAGCTAGAAATTGAGAAAAGTTTATCTCTGGATGTTTATCTCCCACTAAACCCTCCCAACAGTTTTTTTTTCTTTTTCTTTTTGGCCGTAGTTTTTTTAAGTCGTCAAGTGTCAGGGACTTTCTGCGGTCTCTGATTGTCCTTTGTTTAAGGGCCTCATCATGGTTCTCCATTCGCAGACAGTTGGCAGCTACAGACAAGCCTATCAACCTGCAGACAGCGTCTGTTGCCGGATGGAGCTGACGTCCAAATAATGTGGTACAATCAGTCTGCGGGCCGCTCTTGCATGAGCTGTTGTTGACTTGCCAGCCATCCGCGGAGAGGAGTGGAGTTTTACAATACGCTGAAGTGAAACCGAGTGTTAAAAACAATGAAACGTGCCCACTGCAGCCACCGTCTGTGCCTTTATGCTGGATTTTTTAGCTTTCATGTTATTTCACACTTCTCGCGTTCCCTGTGAACTCACTGTTGCATCCTTCCCTTTTCTGGTCAGCTTGTCCACCAAACAGCATTTGACCTACTCACAGTAAAGCTGCGTGCCGTTGGGTTTTTGGAGGAATAAACAGTTTGCGTTGGTTGAGTACTCCTCTATGTAGACAGACACCTACTCAAAATAGAGTGACCATAAATCAAGAGTAAGGGTCAAACGCACCAGGAGGTAGACAACTGTCTACAACAACAGGATGTTAACGGACGTCAAAGATTCAAAATGTCCATTTTTGGGGGGGGGGGGGGACTGC
>VVHJ01011938.1:13873-30100 GCA_015107715.1 Tylochromis polylepis
GTTCAAGAGTTCAAACACAGTACAGAAAAAAAAAAACAACAACAAAAAAACAGCCTTTCTCCAATTTTTTCTCCCCTAAATAATTTGTTAGAATAATATAAAGATATCCAAGTATTACAACAAGTGTTTTAGTGTTAATCTTCCTTTTGGGGCATTTAAATGGTGCACAGAGCCCTTATCTGACAGAAATATGTATTAATCTAAAGAGTCAGTATTAAAAAGGCAACCTTTCCCATTTTCTTAGAAACAAAAGACAATAAAAAGCTGCCTCGGCAGGTTGACTGTCTCAATTTAATATCTCCATGGAGTAAAAAACTAAGAAGAGTTTTAAAACAACTGCTGAAAAACACAGATCACTGGAAAAAAAAAAAAATCACTGCACACACACAATTTGGTGGCTTTATCAATTTTGCTGTGTGGCACTATCGAGGATTCTCGTCCGTTTCCAAGTACAATTTAAATGTTAGTATGGCTTTGTAAACCATTGTTACTGCTGTTAGTCTGCTGTCACTGTTTGTCTGGGCTGCAAAGTGGTATTTTTCTTGCGAGCCAGTGAAGCGTGATTGGCGCGAGAATGAAGAACACTGCCAGTTAGAGAGAGAGAGAGAGCGCTAAAGAGAGAAGGGGAGAGAGGTACAGAGGAAGAGACCAAGAGAGACATAAAGACAAAGAGAGTTAGAGAGAGGCTGTCAGAAAGTGAGGATGAGTGATGAGTAGTTTTATGCGAGAATGGAGGGGACTGTCATTTCTTAGCTTGACACTTCTGTTATGACGCTGGTCGTGAGGGACCAACAGTAAGCAGACCGAGACATAGTGCACGCCAGTGGAGTGTTCGGATGTGTGTGTGTGCGCGCGCGCAGATGAGAAAAGGAATAGAGGAGGAGGTCGTACGGCCAGTAAAGCAAATGATCAGAGGGGAAAGTGGAGGGGAGGAGAAGCTAGAGAAAGGAGGGATGAAAGTATTGGTTTTTAGCTTCCTGCTGATTTAACGCCAGGTGGTAACAGCAGTGATGGTAGCAGAGCAGAAGAAAACACACACTGTACACTCACTTTACACACATCCACATTCCTGTCATCATGACACTTACCTCTGTGGGAGAGGTTGGCATTGTTCTCTTTCTGAATGCTGTTGGGAGCCACGGCGGCCAATAAGGGTGTGTGCGTGGACGTGGACTTCTGACTAGTGCTGCTCAAACTGGTCGTCTCTGTACTGGTAGCGGCGGGAGTCCGAGGGTACTCTGTGATTTTGCCGCTCCTGGCGGTCTGAGGAGGGGCTGGTGTTGTAGTCTTGGCTGTGGGTGGTAATGTGGTAGTAGCAGAGGTGGTGCTCGTGGTGGTGGTAGTGGGCGTCGTGGTCGTGGCAACAGCTGTGGGAGTTGTTGTTGTTGTTGTTGTGCTTGTTGTGGTGGTCGTCGTGGAAGTTGTGGTTGTAGTGGGGGCAGCTGTTGTGGTTGTCCGAGGTCGAACTGCACAATAGAAAAACAACCAGTAGGATTTGAGATTTTATTCCAGACTGCTCGACTGTTGCAGCTGTTTCTACTTGTAAGCTCTGCATCCATATCGCCTGCAAAACCTCCAAAAGGAGGCACCCAAGAGGCATCCTAAATGGATGCTAAACTGGCTCCTTTGATACGCAGGAGCAGCGGCTCTACTCTAAGGTCTCTCCAGATGTCCAAGCTCCTCAGTGTCTCATCTCTAAAAGCTGAGCCCAACCACCCTACAGAGGAAACTCATTTTAGCTGGTTGTATTCATGATCTTACTCAGATTTCATGACGATAATCTCAGTTGTATTTATTTGTAAGCTTTGAACTGAAGTCTGTATATCTTAAATCACACCACAGGTGTGGATTGAGACATAGATGGATCAGTAAATGAAAAGCTTCACCTTTCAGCTTTCTTTGTGCATCACGACAGTCCCGTATAATGCCTGCATGACGGCTAATCAGAAGTGTGACACTTTAAAGTCATATACAGTACCACATAGGTACTGTGACAGGTACTGTGATATTTCTATGTACACACTGTCTTTTGATTGCTAAAGTGCATTCACACATTTATGAGTAACGGGTTGCCAGATGGATGACAAGTTGCACATGCGCATAATAAGCAGTTTTTAGAGCAAGCATTGCCGCCAAATGTTGCAAACATCATATCCAAGAAATGATCTGAAAGAACACTACACTGTCAAAACGGATGTCCTACACCAGTATGTTTGGTTCATAGTGTACTACATATACCAAAATGTACTAAAAGAAGTATCCCAGTCAGGGATTTCAGCTGAAGCTAAATTGCACCATATGTCACCCCAGGCTCTTCCTCTGATCACTTTTTTTTTGATGCATCAGATTTACACAAACCCCAATGCACACATCGCTACTGATATAACATTATGTTTTGTGTTTTCTGAAAACCTTTTTTTTTCATTTAAGTGATTATCATGAAGTACGTTTCTTTATGGTTGCAAAACTAAAATTTTGATCGTATACAGACACAATTAAAAAGTGAGTGTTTCACCAGAAATGTTCGTATTACAGTAGGAATCCAAAAAGCTTTGGTAGAAATGCACTCCGCAATGCCTCTGCACCTACTCCCCGCCTCTCTCACAGGGATTCTGTGAAATATTGCCTCAATACATCTTCATCATCTCTTCCCCCCGCCATTTCTCTGTGTCAGCTACTCCTATCGCACCTATATAGACATTAGATGTAGGTCTAGTAAAAATAGCAAGTTTACAAATGTAGTGACTCTATAAGGGCAGGGGGACAAGCTGAGTGATGAAATAAGGTCAGCAAAATAAGTGAGGTAGGTTGGAAGTGCAGGTAAGAGTCCCTGACCTAGTTCCCAAGACAGTGTTACAGTACACCTAAGGTTCAGATTCTCTGAAGGATCCAGGGGACGTTTAGCTTTGTTCACACTGTACTGTTAAACTGCAGACACTGAAAAATACTAAAATAAAGTATTATGACTTAAAACAAATCTAAACTGTATAAACTCTTTTATTTAGAATTTTAAATATTTGTGCTTAAATACGACCTAAAAGATGATCAGACTTTAACACGGAGACGAATAGAACCCAATTAAATAAACGAGACAAAAATATTGTTGGTAATTTGATTCCGTATTACACGGCTTGCATGTTTGTGGGTTTATTCAAATGAACTTCAGGTTTTTCCAAAACATTTCTGTTAGATTACGTTTGACTTAAAAGCAAGCTCATTCCAAATCATTTTATTTATATATAGAATGACTTGTGTGCTTTGTTCTTGAAGCCTTGCTGTGCACCATTGCTGTTATATGTTCTACTGATGGAGTAGCTTAGAGGTTAGCCTGGACTCTTTGGTGCTCATGAAAGAATTTAGGAACCCCAGAAAATTCAGGCCTTACTACTGGAGTGATCACTGTTAGTCAACAACCCCCGAGAATGGTAACAATGCTCCTGAATTTCACTGTGATCCTAGCAGCGTAAATCTCATGTGACATTTATACATACGAATAATTAATTCAGGTGCGCCTGTGGAGTGTGCGTTGCAGACTTACTGATTGCGCAGCGTCTCATGTCTGGTCCTAGCTCCATGCCGTCAGGACAGGCGCAGGTGTACTTGGGGGAGTGGTCTGTGATCTGAGGCGCCTTCAGGCAGAGGTACTCACAGCCACCATTAGGCAGCGTGCCCATATTACAGGTATCAGGACCTTTGGGAACACAGGCAGAAGTGTAAAAAGATTAAAAAAGAGTTTTGGCAACACATTTATCTCTTGGAAAACAATAAAATCCCAAATGTTTTATTAACAATCTGTACTGTAAAAAAAATAAATAAAATAAACTCACACAAAGCCCAAATTTAATTCAAATTAGAACACAGAAAATATATCAAAGGTTTTAAATTAGAGAATGTACAACTGTAAGAAAAAAATACGGCCGCTTTGAATTTGATGGCAGTAACAAGTCTTTAAAAAGTTGGGATGGGGGCAAGAAACGGCTTCAAAAGTAAGTGCTAATAAAAAAGAACCAGCTGGAGAAACATTTTGCAATTAATTATGTTAACTGGAAACAGGTCAGTAACATGACTGGGGATAATCATCTAATATTATATCATTTTACAGAGGCTGATGGGCTGAGGTTCACCAATCTGCAGAAAAAAAAAAAACACATGAAAAACTGGAATACACCTCAGAAAAAGGAAAACCGACATCAAATTTGACATAGGAGCGGTATCTCATCGATAAAAAATTTCTACTGCCATCAAACTATTACCTAGATTGATGCTAGATTTAGGAACCTAATCTTTACTCCACACACTTCCTCTTGCCTACTTTAGAGATGTGTAGGTAAATGCAGGAGAGTCTCAACTGCTTTTAATCTCTGTAACCCAAATAAAAAATTTATATGTAGTTTCTTAACCATAGTTGCAGACTCATGGAAAAATATTGCAGTTTTGTGTCATGTGGGAAAGTGCGAGAATTAGGTCAGGTCGCAATCTTTCCTGATTTCTTATGTAGCTTTAGAGAGCAGCACGTTAGACGAATCATCAGCTGTCAGGAAAAGCAGCAATATCACTTGCTACACAGAGAGAGATTTTAATAAGCCGGGAATACATCTATACTTGATGTACAGTATCTCAGCATAATGACTATGTAATGAGAACAGCCGTCTAAGTTCTTCAAAGCTCCAAATGGGGTAAAAGGTTTGGAAGAAGTCATCAAACTGGCGAGGATGGGGAGAAAGGGATAAGGAAGAGGGGGAAGGAAAGAAGAAAACACAGGAGAAGAGAGAGGGAGGCAACAGAAAAATAAACGAGGATGATGAAGATAAGGAAGAAAAAAAAGAAGATGGAGAAGGACCGAGATGATAACAAAAACAAAATTATGTTGTTTTTAAGCCATAAAAGCGTCACTTTCTCCTCCTGCATGGCCTCTCTTTGGTCTACAGCTAAGAAGAGTGAACCTAGGCTTCAAAGTCCCACTGAACAGACACAAAATAAAGAGATTAATAATAAAACAGTCACAACATAGGAAGGATCGGACAAAAGCCTCTTTTAAGGAAGTGTGTCGATAAACATGAAAGACATCTGAGCGTCTCAAACTGCTGCTTTTTTTTTTTCTAAATGTGTGGAGACACACAGTACCATACCAAACCACCCTTAGAAATAATACTCCTCACTGGGGGTTTTCTTTCGGTGCCGTACACTACCAAATAAGAAATCATATGAAAACAAAGACAAATTGGTAAAAGACAGGGCAGAGAGCAGTCTGAACTCACCAAGTGTTGCAGTCGAGGTCACATTTTATCAAATACTTTGCTTATCACTGCTACTAGTATGCTTGGGGGGGGCAGCTAGAGTCTACTCAGTACACCTTCACTTAGCCTTGCAGTGTTATATCTTGCTTTTGTCGGCATTTGGGAGAAAACATTTTCCAATTCTGTGATTTTTTATTTTTTTTTGACCAGGACTCCTGATTTATTAATGAGGGAATGCAATTAGCTGCCTACTGGCGCACAGACAAGACTGCTTCTGAGTGTTCAGTGAGTGAGGAGAGAAAACAAAGCATGAAAACACTCGCACAAACACATTTCTGGCATGCGGTGTCAAACACACCCAGGTATTCACAAGCAGAGGTGTTGACAGGCGCGTGTGCGCATACACACACACACACACACACACACACACTGCAAGTGCGACCATCCTGGGGAAAAAAATGACAAACACATCGTTTGACGCGCCCGTCACAACCATCAGTCTAATCACACTCATCAGATTATCTGTTTATTGTTTCAGACTGTTTCACTAAGTGGATCCTCACGTCTACATGCTGATAATGCAAGGCTTTGTACTCAGGGAGGAGGTTAGATTTTGTGTTTCCTGTGTGCATATACGCCCCAAAATCCTGCTCATTATACTGAACAAGATCCTGCACACTCATGAGTGGCAAACAGCACCTAGACAGAGACTGGGCAGTATGGTAGATTGAAAAGGAAATGGACAATTTGACTTTTCTGGGAAGGTAATCTGTGACAGCCCCACTTACATCACCTGTGCTAAGCTTCTATGCGTTTCTTCTTCTTACCCTTGGGCTGCCTCTGTTCATGAAACACCACCAGGTCCAGGGGGTTGTTAAGGTCCTCTGCGACCTTGGACACATCGTGTCCCGTCAGTCGGTTGGCGCTGTATATCGCTTCATCTTCCAAGTCTGTCCAGTACACGCGATCCTGGGTTAAAATACAGGAAAGTCAGCTTGAGAAATACATAAATAAATAAAAAGCCCTAAACCTGCCTCGATGATTAATGCTCAATCTATACAAAAAAAACAAAGAATAAAAAAAATAAATCAGCTAATGCCACAGATACTGTTATAAAGCCAAATGCATGCCAGCCACGTTGCAGTTGCAGATTCAGAAATGATGGCTCCGTACCACTTGAGATCGGACACTTTTCTATTCGACTGGTTAAGCAGTGATGACGATATACATTTCATATTTCAGTAACATAACACTTAAAAAAATGCTTGTCATCTGTGTTTTCTCTAAAGACAGCGTCAATCTAGGCTTTTATAAAGCTGTTGTTGCTTATCATTTTCAGAGCCCAGTGATTCTGTAATTCAGAACCATGAGACGCCAACGATGGAGCAACCACGCTGCAAATGAGCATAATCTGCATACAACTTTAGAATAAATGGCTTTTCATAAACACCATTTGTCTCTGCTTAGAAGCCGTGCACTGATATTAATTGTACTCACAGTTAATTTATAAAAAAAAAAAAAAAAAAGCCAGTCTAGCAGTTTTGTTTGTCTTATTATTGCTTGGTGAGCAAACTGACCTTGAGGTTAAAACTGTTAATGGGGTGAAAGCGGAAGTCCAAACTTCTGTTGATCTTTTTAACAGAGTTTACTTGACTAGACAGGCGTTTTATATCCAAGGTAACTGCTTCAATTTTTTAACTGTCAATAAAAAAACAAAACAACAACAAACAAAAAACACCTACACATGCTATTAAGCTCCCATTCTACCACCTTTACCATCCAGGTATTTTAGATTATAGCCAGTCTCTCTCTTCTCTGGTAAAAATATCAGCCACAACCAAACTTAAAAACAGAATCACATTACTCCAATTTACCAGTGAAGAAAGCCCAGTTGGCACTCTTTGCTAATTTCTATTTTTAACCACCCTAATTACAACAGCTATTTAACAAATGCAAGGAGACAGAAGAGGTGTGGCATCTCTTGGAGACGGTTTAGTTAAAATAAGCCACCTTCCCTGTGCTCGATGGGTGAATAGACAAACAGTGTTTACTTAAAAAAAAAACCCTGTAAAAACACAGTTTTAACTCTGTAAGGAAGATACATGCTTGATAAGAAAAAAAAAAGCCCTGGTGTTTTGTTGTAAAAATGTCTGTATCTTTGACTCTCTGTTTAAGCTTTGTGCCAAAGCAGAAGGTAGTTACTGCTTTGGCAGAGTGTACAGTGTCTTTGTAGTCGTAGCCCTGCTTCCTTCTCAATTTCCCTTCCACTCTTTCACACCTCCTCATTATTCTCTTTAATGATACTACACGATAAAACTGCACAAGTGCTCACGGCACTTGGTTTCCACAGCAACCCCAGACGGCTTTGTCTATGCAGGCACACATCAATTAAGAAAAAAATAAAAAATAAAAAACGCAAGAAATGACTGCACGAGAAAACACAGACAGGCTGGGATCATGGAGAGCTCGATAAAACAACGAAGAGACAATTTAGGAGGTGAGTGTAAGATGGAGAGATGAATCAGGAAGGCCAAAGACAGTCTCCAGGTTTTTTTGTCATTACAGGGAGGATGTATTTTTATCATCTTTTTAGAGGTAGAGACCTGCAGGATTTGTATGGTGTGCGGGTATGTGTGTCCGTGTGTGGGGCTTAGTCACAGCAGCCATCCCTGCTTTCCATTTTGTGCCGTATTATCAGTGGATTTAACCTCTCTCTCACCTTCCCCATTTTCCCGTCTTTCAGTGAGCTCTCGATCACTCAATCTCCCCCTCACTCAGATTCTGATAACCTTTACTTATATGACAGTAGTTCTGAAACAATGAAAGACAAATATCAGCCACGCTGATAAAACAGTACTCAAATCTATTATTCCATCTCTTCTTTTTGCTTCTCTCTCTTTCTGTCTCGATGTCTACCTCAGCAGTCAATCGCCGACATTGTTTTCCCCTTTTTACTTTCTCCACTGTCAATCTTTCCAGGCGCCACTTGTGACCTTGAAGCTTCAAACAGCAGCGCAAAACCTGAGAAGGGCAGTGCTCTTCAATTGTAGTATCAAGGTACATCTTTCATGTTTTGAAGGATAGGCCAGAAACTTATACACAAAGCACATGCAGACTTGCTCCTATGAACACATGGCGCCACGTCACATCAGTCGGAGCTGCGACTCGGGGAGGGGTGGGGGGGTGGGGGGGGATGAGAGCACGTCTAAATTGATATGGAGTCATTTTTGAGTCGAGGGAAAGCAGCCCTTTATGATTTTGCCGCAATTCTATCCCAGAAGAATACACGTCGGGGCTGTCTGACACATCTGCCTTCAGGTGCCTCCTGGATACCTGGATGTCATGAAAACTACAAATGAAAGCTCAAACAAAGCCAACCCACTCGGCTTCTTTTTTTAGGGGTTTGATCTGCATTCTTTGGCCAATTAGACAAGTTATGAAATAATAATGTTGGGGCTTTTCTGGTAAAACATTTAATCTCCAAAAAGCTGCAAAAGAGAATTTTAATCTCTCTCATGTGCACGTTACAATGTGTTTCTAGTTATTTGAGCTGATTAGTTTTCTTATTTGGGCTGTAGATGTGGACAGGGAGGGCCTGATTGACATCTTTGTCACATTTTTTCAATAAAGCTTTGGTCACATGTCATTTGACTGCCCCCGTTTTCACAAAGAGCCTTTAAAATGTAAATCTTTACAGCATTTTTTGCTTTTCTCCTTACCATGTTAGTCAAGTTTTTTCCCTTTCAACTACCACTCCTCTCTTCTCAAACCCATCCCACCTTCTCTTATATCCCCTCTTGTCAAGAGCTTGAAAAGAGACAACATTACTCTCTGCGAGTCTCTGCAATCTACATCTCCTCAGGGCTTGGCGTGTAGGCAGGCGGTCGGTGCTAACTGGTAGGGTTTACATGCGTGTGTCTGTTCAGGGTTTGATACCGAGGCCCTGCATCTTTCTCTGGAGTGCTGAGAAAACCCGTTCGTGCATCAGCATCAAAACGAAGTCTGCAGATGACACGCTCAAGTGTAATGACTTGTAGCATTCACTGTATCGCTCAGGAATATGAGGAGCTGGAATAAACCGTATGCCACACATGAGTTGACAACTCATATCTCACATGCTCAGAAGAGCAGCTATATGGATGTGCATGTGAAAGAAATGGATGCTTAAGAGCGGTGGGGTTGGGTTTTTTTATGCTTGGGCATAATCAAATGTGACTGAATGTCAGAAACATTTTCTTTGCATGTGAGAAAACAAGCGAGGATGACTGATTTGGGGTTAAACAGTCCCCACAACAATTCCAGTTAACAATAAGTGTCTACAGTTTTCACAAAGTTTTATATGTGATCCCTCAGGTCTTATTATTGTGGATTTCTCTTAACTGAAACCGCAGATTAATGCTAACCGAACAGACTATGAGCTAAATGTGAACATTTTACAGTCACTATGTTTTTAACCAAAGAATAGGAACAGTTAAATGACCGTTTGCCTAATTTAAACTATAACTATTTAAGAAACAACTGCAACACAGGTAAGTGCACTCTATGTTAGCGTGGCTCCAATATTTGATCCACCCATCCACTTTCTTCCACTCAGGGACAGACATTATGGGCAGACAACCATTCATGCTCACATTTACACCTACAACCAATTAAAATCACCGACCTAACCTTCACCCAACCCCATACATGACTGTGGACTGTGGGAGGAAGCTGGAGTATGTGGAGGGAATCGACACAGCCACAGGGAGATCATGAAAACTCCACACAGAAAGGCCTCAGCCTGGATTCAAACCCAGGACCTACTTGAAGTGAGGCAACAGTGCTCACCGCAGCAACTCGTGCATGCTGTAATCGTTTTTACTCTCGGTGCTTTTACCTTTAATAAAATTCAAAATTCTTGACATAGATGATTCTTTGCAGGTGCTCTTTGCTGGAGGTGTTGTTTTTCTTGCTCTACAGTCCACCTTAAAATACTCCAACTGTTCTGCTGAATTTGAAGTAGGACACAC
The DNA here is from genome assembly GCA_015107715.1 of Tylochromis polylepis. Classification (NCBI taxonomy): domain Eukaryota; kingdom Metazoa; phylum Chordata; class Actinopteri; order Cichliformes; family Cichlidae; genus Tylochromis; species Tylochromis polylepis. Next base: position 24,120 of record VVHJ01011938.1, read on the forward strand.
AGGTCACAGCTTTCACTTTGGTCCATCTACAAATAGCATTAATCCTACATTCTTTGCATTCGTTCACATAATACAGTGGAAGAAATTTATTTGATCCCTTGCTGTTGCTATGTTTGCTCACTCACAAAGAAATGGACAGTCTCTAATTTTTATGGCAGATTCATTTTAATGAATCAAATCTACCATTTGATCCCCAAGCAAAACATGACTTAGTTCTTGGTGCAGAAACCCTTTCGTGTAGTTGGTCACCAGGTTTGCACACATCTCAGGTGAGATTTTGGCCAGAAACTCTCTAAATCCTTTAGGCTTCTTGGCAACTTTTCTATAGGACTGATATTCAGCCTCTCTCCATTAAAATGAATTATATCAGTGCACTGCATTCCATATTTTCTGCACTGTGCAGTTAGTGTGCTTGTCCTGGTCAGGTCTATGCTGCAGGCTTACCTTGTATCACATCTGCAGGACAGGCACTGTGCCTTCTGTTATTGGTAGTATGCGCCATTCTCTACCTCCTTACTGATGCTACAAGCGTGTTTCTTTTTCTGTTCAGTAGCCTAGAACAGTAGCTCTTTTAGCCTATCCTATCTTTATGAAGTATCATAGCTGGTGCCTTACTTGTTCGAGCATTTCCTTAAAGCCAGAATGAATTAAATGATCAAAAACGTTCAGTGTTTTAGGTCAAAATTTGAACCAGGCAATTCTAAAAGTAACAAACTTCCCATTATCAGTTTGTAGGCACAGTGACATCCTCCTGTGCTGCTAAAGGTTTTTAATTTGGTCTATATCATAACCAGAGCAGAAGAAAGACAAGAAGAGCTGAGAGCTATTAATCTCTCCTGGGGTGAACTTTCACTGCTGCTCGAAACATTGGTTTTCTTTCTCTCTTTTACACACAAACACAAAGATGCACACACACTCACACGCTCTCAGCTGGACATGATGGATGTCCCTTCTTCCCTTTGCTTTCCCATCATCACAGTGTGTGCAGCAAAGAGGGGAATGGAGCAAGCACTACTTACTGATCACATTTTCACCTACCGCTTTCCCTACCTTCATCCTTGCTCTCTCCTCTCTCCTCCAGTTCTGTTTTCCACCTTCCACACCATCATCTACGCTTGATGGGTCCTAACGTACCGATTCACTCCCACCTCGATAAATACACCCAAATTAGTTTTATTGATTGATGTACTCTATTGTGACTCTACACTCGTCAGCAAGTAAACAACAATTCCTTCTCTGGGTTTATCCTGCTTCTATACTTTTATAACATCTCCATTTGTTTTCAGTCAGTCAGCCATGTTCCTGCACAGACTCATCTCTCCCCCTCAAGTTCTCTCACTTCTTTTACCGCAGACTCGCTAGTATACTCTGAAAATGTGTGTTAAGTCTCTCAGTCCTCCATTTCTGACGAGGAACAAGTATAGTTATAAATAGCATCAAAACAGTGTACTTAAAAACTCATCCCACTGCTAAAATTTTGCTCACTGCAAGTCTAGAAATACGCAACCATGTTGGGAATCAACAGACAGGATATGATTGTGACTTACAAGGCAGCGATAACTGAGCCAAGACCCCTTTTGTGTGTGCATTTACATTTATTTTGGAAGTCAAATAAGAACTTCTGCAACTTGTTTTCCTTCCAGGTAAAGCCTTCCCACTAACCCTGTCAGGAAATAAAGAAATAAACAAAACGTGTGCTGTATATATTCATATATATTTAAAGTAGTTCAGTAGTTTTCAGATTCATTTAAGCTACTTAAGCAAGCTGATTTCAAATTAATTTTACTGGTCTTAACAAAATTATATAAGACATACATTAAGAAATTTAATCTAACCAAGGAAATTAACCAAGACAGAAACCCTACGCATAAATATATTTTACCAGTCACTTGGTTAGATACATCTGTTCAACTTCTTCCAACTGTCAATCACATGGCAGCAAGTCAGTGTATTTAAACATGTAGATGGGGCCAAGACAACCTGCTGAAGTTCAAATTTATTTAACTGATTTTGAACATGGTGTGTATGTTGGTGCCATGTGGGTTGATCTGAGTATTTCAGAAATGACTGACCTGCTGAGATTTTCCCACATAGCCATTGATAAGGTTTCGAGAAAATCATTTAAAAAAAAAGAGAAAATATCTAGTGAGCAGCAGTTTTCTGGGTGATAAAACCATGTTGATGCGAGAGGTCAGAGGAGAATGGTAGTAACTCAAATAGCTCCTTGTTACAAAAAAGGTTTACAGAAGAGCATCTCGGAATGAAAAACAACTCAAAACTTGAGACAGATGGGCTACAGCAGCAGAAGATCATGCAGGCTGCCACTCCTGTCAGCTAAGAACAGGGAACTGAGGCTACAGGGTACACAGGCTCACCAAAATTGGACAACACAAGTTTAGAATAATGTTCCCTGATCTTATGAGTCTCAATTTCAGCTGCTACATTCAGATTGTAAAGTCAGAATATGGTATAAATAAAATGAAAGCAAGGATCCATCCTGCCTTATATCAACAGTTCAGGCTGGTGGTGATGTAATAGTGCAGGGGATATTTTCTTGGCATTCTTTGGTCCCTACCCTCTACTACCTTATTACTAAATGAGCATCTTGAGTATTGTTGGTGACCATATCCATCCAGTGTACTCATGTTTTGATGGCTGCTTCCAGCAGGATAATTCTCCATGTCATGCCACTCAAATAATCTCAAACTGGTTTCTTGAACATGACAGTGAGTTCACCACTCTCAAATGGCCTCCACAGTCATCAGTCCAACAAAGGACCTTTGGGATGTGGTGGCACAAAAGATTCACATCCATCTTTGTTGATGCCTTTGTGCCAATATGGACCAAAATGGGAGGAATGTTTCCAGGTCCAACCTTCTGTGGCAAGGTGTAACTAATAAACTATTCAGTAAGCATATATTTCAATAGGTAAACAGCTGGAGCAGCTGGAGGTTTTTAACAAGTTAATTTTCTAAAATATATCCCCGTATGATGATATACTCTAATGATGAATTATTACATTAGCATAAACTAAAATTTGCCCAAAAGGTTAAAAACGAACAACAAAAAACTGTACACTTTCAAAAATGCATACTACAGAAACAGTTATATGTACCAGACCAGAGCTCTGATATTACTGATTGGTTTGATTCTTTGCATTTCAATCTCAATTCTCAACTCCTGTACCTCAAAGACAGTGAGGGCGAAGGGGTGGCCCAGGTGGTGATGCGAGGACAGCAGCACTTTGCGGTTGTCACCATTGAAATCCACACTGGACAGCAGGTGCAGCTTGGAGTCCACCCAGTAAAGTCGTCTGTTGGACAAGTCTGAGAACATGTAGGGGAGGGGGGAGAGCGAGAGAGAGAACAAAATCAAGAGGGGGCAGGGGAGAAGGTGAATGGAGACAGAGAGGTCACTCAGAGTGAAACGCCTAGGGTGAGAGGTATATGGATGTAATGGCCCAGTAGCTACACAATCAATCTTCTTTGACATGACGGCCTCAGCCCCCGTACTAAGAAAACACAGATGTAATTGTAATGTTGCCGCTTGGCTTCTTTGCTAGGGAAAATATATGTGCCCTTGAAGAGATTCATTAGTCTTGCTGGACCTATTTTAAAGACAAACTTTGCTGTTCTGCAAATCTGTAACTCCACATTTCAGCCCCCAGTGCTATTTATATTAGGCCCAAATCATTGTTGTGTCCTTGCTATGAGCTGTAAAGTGTTGTGGTGTTTAGTTTGAAATTTAAACACCGCACTGAATTTAAACAGCAAAGGAAATAATCCCTGTATTACTCTTTTTTCACCAGACTCTAAGATTATGCTTTTAAGAAGACTATTTAAAAAACAGAAACCAAGAATTTAATTAGTAAATAATAAAGATTTAAGCTTTTGTGTTCAATAAGCAATTCTAAATTGGTAAAACACTGGAAGTATATAAAAAAAAGCATCCAATAAAAGCACCAAAGTAAACTGAAGGAGGAAGAGAATTAACACGATTATCCTGCAGAAATCCGACAGTGGTCCTCATTCACCTCTCCTGACTCAATCACCTGCACTGTTCGGTGGTCTGTATGAAATCAGTGACTGGGGGAACACAATTCACCCTTTCTCCCACAGCCGCCTGGCACCAAGCCTCTCATTCGCCTTATTCCAAAAAATAATTTGTTTTCATACAGATGTGGCGACACCTCAATTCCGCATAGTGTGGCGAGTGTGTGCTTCTATTTCTCCTCAGGCAAGGGCAGCTGAAAGGAATTGGCTAGTGCTTCGGAGGGAGTTGAAAGGGATGAGGGGAGGTATCGACAGCACAGAGCGTCTGGCTTATTAATTCGGAGCCTCATACTCACTGGCTTGATTGATGAGAGCCAGACACAAAGTGAGGTATATAACAATAAGAGCTACTTGCGTTTCAGCACCCATAGACTATTTTCTTCTTTCAACTTGTGCCATTTGTCTCTCTCTGGCTTTCCTCCATGTGTTGGTTTTTTGTTTGTGTTGAATTTGCTCGAGACACTTTTTTCTCTCTCTCTCTAAAAGCAATGTCAGAATAGTAACTTAAAAAAAAAATAATAATAAACTGCTGTCAGAGCTGATTGATTTTTCTATCTGGGCATCATCTTCTAGCTTATCTTCCTTCTTCAGTGGGCTTTGCATGTTCAAAGCTACATGTTTTTCCTTACCTAGAGTTATTCCATTGGGCCATTCAATGTGTTCAGACACCAAAATTTGTCTATCCACTCCATTCATCCCAGCCTTCTCAATTTTGGCCTGACCTCCCCAGTCTGACCAGTACATAAACCTGTGGGAAGATACACAAGTTGGATTAAAATGAAGCAGCAACCTCGGAGACTGAGAAATGAAGCCAACGTGAAGTGCTAGCATTCTGTCTGAGGGCTACCAGATGGCCCTCAGATAGACCTGAAGTCTTACAGAAGGCTTTCTGATTTTGTGGGTTTACTCATATGTTTTGGGTTATACTGAATAAAATATCAACTCCATTTTGTAAATCTTGGTCATACCATGTTTCAAAATGATATGAAACCCCACACTTGATGGCTAATGAGCCATCAGTCAGAAGTCATTAGCCAATGATTGTGTGGTTTCACACTCAGTCCTGCCCCTTCTCGTTAACTCAGGTATTTTTTGCCAACCAAGCTGGTAATGGTAGAAATACTCAGCTCAAAGCTTCAATACAACATGGCACTTCAATGGATGGCTATCTGTGACTGAGTGCCTAGCTTTACAGCAGGGGAGAAAAAAGTTTCTAGCTTGGTATAAAAAGTAATTTTGCTCTTTATAGCTATTCCACCTTTGTGACATCTTCGCACTTCATGCCTTTATAGGGGCTTAAAGTATTAAGACTTAAAGTTGTGAATTGTTAGGGCTGTGGAGAGTGACAGACACTTGGAAGCTAACACAGGTAGTTGTAGCGCCAACTCGCGGCAAGGCTTCAACTCGTCGAACTGGACCTCTTAACTGCATTTGTGACGTTTTGAACTTTTAATACAATCATCTAACAAATAATATGGCTTGCTGTGTGGTAGAGCTGTGTGCTCTACTTTTGGCGAGTGAAATTCAAGTATTTTATTTGGCTGTTACTCAGTAACTAGCAGCTTATCTGTGTGTCTAGCTAGCATTAGCTGCTAAATGTCTGTGAAGGTTCTCAGTCATCCAGGTCATGGTAGTCTAAGGAGCTTGGAAAGAAAAGCGTCTGGACTTCTCTAAGTTTCTTGAAGACGTTTCACCTCTCATCCGAGAAGCTTCTTCAGTTCTCAGAGCAAATGGTGGAGAGTCCCAGATTTAAAGCCTTATGGGAGTGTCTCCCAAGAGGGTCATGGACCCCCTATGGATCCTCTACCTAATCACATGAGCCCAGGTGTGAAAACGGATGTGGGTCTCAATCAGCCAAGGTTTCGGGTGAACCCATTGTGAAACCTATCCCCACCCTATCATGTGATTACCTGAGGTCAAACGGCCCAG
>VVHJ01011939.1:16383-32497 GCA_015107715.1 Tylochromis polylepis
GAGACAGAAAAAAAAAAAAAAAAAGAAAGAAAAAAGACATGTCTGAGTCAAATGATCATTTGGAGGAAATAAGGAAAAAACAACAAAAAAAAACCCTCAAATTACATCCACATTTTCCAGGTACTCTGGCACTCCAGCGCTCCTGACAGCTTAGACCACATTAAGCGTGTTCCTCGTCCCTTTTAAAAGGTCAAGGTCAAAAATTGCTTGGCCACTCAATTGTACAAATGCACGTCGGAGGCAAAATGCAGATTAACCAGCCGCACTATGATCTCCACTGAATGGATAATTGGTTGTCAGAGGTCATACCTGAGTGCATAAAGCACTTCTGTAGAAAACATTTACACTAAAAAAGTGGTCTTAATACAATTTTTGTTTTTGGGATCTTATGACATGAACTTTGAAACTATACCAAAGGTTTTTTGGGTTTTTTTTTTTTTTAATAGAAGAGAGATGGGAACAGATGAGCCTGAGAGCAGAGGTGGAGGGAAAGAGGAATGAGCAGCTATAAAGGTGCTTGTACTGTAGAATATCTACATCAACCAGTATGAAACTAAAATGTAATAAAAGGACATTTATGCATGACACAGAGAATTTATGTATTTAAAGGTGACCCTGGAAGCGCCTTCAGTTCATACAGTTCATGTATGCGAGGATCTTGGTCTTATAGAAAGTCTAGGTTCACATACTGAATTATATACGTATAACCTGTACTGGAGGAGATATGTTTCACTGACTGAGACACCGCCTCCTCTTATTCCCTTTCATACATGATGATGTGAATGCTCATGGAATCTCTTTCAGACAAAGATTCAAATGGAAACTGTGAATATAAAAACATAACAGCTTTATATTTCTTATTCGTTTGCATCCAGTTTTCACCAAGTATTTCAATTAATGAGCAATTAGTGTCACTTAACCACTAAAACAAGCAAGTTGGTGCTCTATTGTTTTATGCAGAGTAGCCTAATGATAGATTTGGTTGGGAGTTCAACCCTCCAGCACTGTGCTAATAAAGCAACAGCTCTCTCCTACGGTCTTTTCTTCCCTCTTTGACTCAAGGTTTAATTTAATGAGCTTCACTCGAGTGACAGATATACTGCCTCAGGATGGACTCACAAATACATGACAGAAGAGTAAAATCAGATTTGCTAGGGAATCCTGGTGACTTAGTGCTCAGCATTGGCCATCTCCCTCTAATACTATCGTGGGATTTGAATCGCACTCCTGGTCCTCGTAAGTATTATTTATGGTCTCCTTGCGTTCCCTTGGAGAACTTCTGAATGATGATGTATTTCTATAAGAGGCATTTGAGACTCACAGAGGGAAACGCTGCTGAGATTTTGTGTAAAACTGAAGGGAAAAAAAATGTGTGTATGGAACAGAAAAGCTCATGTGTGTTAGATTAAGGGACTAATTGCACTACTGTGAATAAAGCCTTCAAATTTAAAGATTAAATATTTCCATATTGTTTTAAAAATCCATATACATAAAAATATTTTACAGATGGGATGGATGATTTTTGAATAACTGAACAGTTATTATATTTTTAAAAAGAATAGTTTCAGAGATTATTTGTTTTAAATATACATTCAGCAGCCACTTTATTAGGCATACCTGCTTAAGTGCGAGTTAATACAAATATGTAGTCAATAAATTTATGGATGTAGACACAGTCAAGAAAGGTGATTTAAGTGACTTTGAACATGACATGCTTGTTGGTGCCAGATTGGCTTGTATGAGTATTTGAAAAAACTGATGATCTGTTGTTCCACACAACCACCTCTAGAGTTTTACCAAGAAAGCCTGAAAACACAAAATCTCCAGTGAGATTCGGCAGTTCTCTGGATAAAAATGCCTTGTTGATGCCAAAGGGCAGAGGAGAATAGCCAGACAGCTTTGAGCTTATAAGAAAGCAAAAGTAAGTGCAATAACTACTTGTTATAGCCAAGGTAGGCAGAAGACCAGCTCGTTGAACTTTACAGCTGACGGGCTACAGCAGCAGAAGACCACTCCACTTAGCTAAGAAACGTCTCACCAAAACTGGACGACAGAAGGTTGGAAAAATGTTGCCTGGTCTGGTAAGCCTTGATTTCTGCTGCAGTATTCAGATGGTCAGAATTAGGCATAAACAACATGAACGCACGTATCCATTTAGTCTTGTATCAACAGTTCCCACTGGGGGTGGTGGTGTAATGGTTTAAACTATACAGTCTGCATGAGTATCGTTGCTGATAACGTCCATCCCTTTAAGACCACAGCGTACCCTGCATCCGGCACATCACAAAGCTCACATTATCCAACCTGGTAGCAGCAAGTTCTATCTAATAAAGTGGTCAGTGAGTTTATATTTTTCCTACCTCTACCGCTAAAAGGTGGTGGTAATACGTCGAGAAGCTGTTTTTGGACTACCATTAAACAATAAAAAAAAGAAGAATGTGTTTCTCTGCTAACTACCAGACAGACCAATAAAATGTGTGGGCCACAGTGAGAGCCATTTAACAGCTTTTAAAATGAACAAAATTACATCCAGTGTGAACTCCACCAGCTTAAGATAGCATGCTGCAAGTCTATCACAACTATGCCCAATTATATTAGAGGGGTGTTAAGTCTTCAAAGAATAATGATGTTACTTGAAATGCCCATCTATAGTTTACAGGGTCATTAATCTGAGGCACTATGAACCTATAAAGTGTGTAAACACTGGCTACTGCAATTTATAAGGTTATTTTATTTATTTGTCCTTTCTAAGAAGTCATTATAAACTTTCTAACTGTCAAAAGATTCATATTACTGTTTATGTATATAGCTACAAAAAGACTGGACTGAAGGACCAACTGACTTTTTTTTTTTTTTAATTAAATCTCATCTTTTTGTTTAGTACTTTCTGTTCCCTGTGTGACCATGTCCCATTTATGAGAACAAGAACAGAAGACATCAGCGCATTCACACTGGCAGGGAAGGGAAAATGGCCCAGGAAAGGCAAAAATGAGGCCACAGGACAGTCAGCACCCAAGGGTTATGAAGAACTGTTGAGTCAACCTTCTGCAAGACTTAAAGTGTCCAACAGTTAGCTTTAAAGCCAAACAGACATGAGAATTTCTATTTTACAGTGAAGTTTGCATCTTTTCACTGCAGCTCAAATATCTTGCTCCAGAGTAATTCAAGGTTATGATGTTTAAATTACAATAAACTTAACTGTCAGACAGTTTAAAGCTATGAAATGCCAAAGACTAACAATAAATATCTTTAAAATTACGAAACACCTGGGTTTTGTTTTTGTTTTTTTTTTACAATATAGCAGACAATAGTTCAATACTATTATAGTTGCTGTGCACATTCTCCAAAGGATTTGACTATTTTCAAACATTAACAAGAACATAAAGAAAATAAAGCCTCCAGTAAAACAGAGAGAAGGAGTAGGAGGAGGAGGAGACACTGATGGCCAAGATCATTTGAAAGTATTTATAGAAGTGGACCAGGACAGGACTTCCACAAGGGACACTGTAGCTACAACGCTGCCTGAACAAAGACAGGAGAGGTAAGGGATGCCAGGGGAGGAAAAAAAAGGAAAAGGAAAAAGACAAGAGGAAAAGCTGCAGGAGGGGCAAATACTGCAAGCCGTTAGCAGAAATTGGTGTATGAAATAATTGGACAGGGAGAGATATTTGAGTTTCTGCTCGAGTTGGCCGAAGCTATGATAAGGGCTCGAAATGTAGGGTTTTACACCCCCCCACCCCGGCATAATCCACAGAAAAGACGACACATTAATGTAATACACAAAGAAGTCCAGTGTAACTGTAAAAGTACACAAAGTACAAGGAATTTACAGGCATACAGAGAAGACCGTTTCAAACTAACTAAAGCGCTTTAAAAACTTTAATAAAAATGAAAGAAGAGGAAACCGGTAAGAAGTATCTAGAATTTCTTAAACACTAATGCATGAATCCTAAATGAGAAGTCCAACTAATCAAGTCAGACATATCTGCAACCAAATACACACTGCATTGTACCCTCAAATGACCTAACTGCACTGAATATCCTGCGACTTACTCACACATACTGTAGTCTCCTCCCTGCAGCATTTAGACCGAACCAGGGAGTCACTTAGCACAGCCAATTTTAACCTGCACCGCGATACATAACTCACGCCTGACACCCCGATAAACATCTGGGTCAAACTCCAGGATATCCATCTTATCTCTGCAACAAACAAGACATACACTGATCGTCCTGACATCACACTATATACAAAAGCAAAAAAACAAAAAACAACAACACACACACACACACGATGCTGCTGTACAGCTGCTCCTCATTATTGCCTGCAGTGCCTGCCTACTTGTCAATCCACCATCAATCATTATATTTGATGTGTAAGACACAGGCGTTGGATTCTTCATTTTTAAATGTCTTAGCCAGACTTTAGAGACAGATCTGGAAAGACAGTTAGTAATGAATGACTGGTTCATTTTGGAACAAATTAACACACAATTGAATGAGCAGATTAAAGAATTAATTTGTCGTTTCCAAATGCTGCAACTCAACTCCTAAAAGATGACAAGCTATCAGCAGTTTCATTTAGTAATGCTGTGGTTTTGTATCACCCCCAAACCCTCCCCACCCCACCCCCACCTCGCTTCCTCCTCCTTCCCTTCTGCAGAGCTCAGGCTCAGAGACGGGTGGGGGTGGCCCTGTGGTGAAGATGTTTTTAATCTGTGATTTGGGGTGAGCAACATGACTGATGAAATACTGCCTGCCCCCTTAGCTAAAAACACCTTTCCTGCTTAGTCATACACACACACACACACACACACACACACACACACACACACACGCTTTAAGCTCCTTTGCCTCGCACCAAAACACTATCCCTCCATCCGGACAGGTCCTCACAAATTCGCCATCATTCTCTGCCACAATCATTCTGCACACGAAGCGCAACTGTTTCTATATGTTCTGCTATAAATCGATAAAAGGGCTCGCACATAAGATGTATGGAACCAAATTCAATCTTCTAACCTTGTGGCAGAAACACACACAAGCTAAACCACTTCAGCTTTCTCTTGACAATTGTTTCTGTCTTACAACCAAGAAAGATGACAATCTCTTTGGTTTCAGCATTAACAGTACCTCTGTGCCCACAGTCATTTGAGAGAAAAATCACAAGTTGCTTACATTAAAGCCAAAGTATTAAAACCTCAACATACGTTTTGTGTTGCTGTGTGGGCTGTGCATACTAAACAAACAAGATACAACCACAGACTGTAGGTCTGAAAACTGAATCCACTGCTCAAGTGCCTTAAACCTGCATTCTTTCCAAGGGGCCACTGCACTAGTTTAAAATAGCTAGATTAAAAATAGAGTTTGAAATAAAGTGAGATTGTATACAGTTCATTTTGTTTTTAATGAGCCAGACTTTTTTGTATTTTGTAAAGTGGTTTTGAGCAATAGTTCTCCAGGCTGTCTGAACATCTTTGGTACATTGATCCCCTTGTTCACTTATTTTCATACTGGTCTTTGTTCCTGACCATTTTCAGAAACTATTTCTGCACATTCCTTATTTATGGTGATTCCTAAAGCATTGTTAGGCAAAAAACAGTAAATATTTGCATAGGATGCAAGTGTGTCTTTAAATACTGAAAAAGTGGAGGACAATAGAAGAACTGAAAGGCCTAAAAAGCTATTTACTGAAGATGAACAGCAACTGAAAGCCATGGCCTTAAGAAACAGGGAAAAAAACCTGACACGGGATCTGAGAGATGCATCTGGCTCTTCACTTGATCCATCTACTGTTTGTTGAACCCTCATCAGAAATGTTCTGAATGGAAGGGTGTCTGTCAAGAAGCCATTCTTAAGGAAGGGAAACTGGGAGAAAAGGCCGAGGTATTCCAAATTACACAAGAACGGAACTGAAAATCAGTGGCAATCGATCTTGTTGAGTGATTAATCCAAATGTAAACATTTTTGGTCCAAATAGCCATCAGTAAGTATGGAGAACATCAGAAGAGAAGAACAACAGTGAGTGTCAACAGCCATCTGGTAAACATGGTGGAGGTTCTGTCGTAGTTTGGGGCTTTGTTTCAGTCAGGGGCATTGATGATCTTGCCAAAATTGATAGAATTATGAATGCATGAAAGTACAGTCAAATGAAATACAGTCTGGAAAGTGCCTAATTGGCAACAATTTAATTTTCAAATGTTTAAATTACTGCCGATGCAGTAAAAGCATACCTGGACAATGGAACAGTCATGGATTGGCCTCCCCAGACCCTGGACCTTAACAATATTGAAGCAGTGTGGGATCAAAAGGCAGCAAACATCCAAAGAAGAGCTGAATATTCTACTTAAATTACAAGAATGGCTGCCTAAGAGGCTTCAAGATGTTAAGGTGGTCTTACCAAAGTCAATATGACTTTCCAGTTTGTTAGAACTTACACTTAGATACTTTATTTCCATCTATACATCCTCTTTCCCATTTTCCTAGCAAAACACAAAGAAATGAAGAGAGGTTCAAGACTTTCGCACAGTACTGTAGAAGTCTGAGAAAATGACTACTTCTCTCCTGATGCATGACCTCAGTAAAAACCCATCCTACTGAGTTTATAGTCTCAGTCTCTAGTTAACTTACATTCTTTAAAAATTATTATCCTAACTAGAGCAAAATGGATTCGGCAGCTTTGCAAAGACAAAAGTGTCTTATGAGCGATCAGTTTCCTTTGTTTCACACCCAAACCTTGCTCATCTTCATGCTAATAAACAAATAAACAAACAAGATAAACACTGCCAAAAATGTCACACTTGAGGATTCAAAAACAGTCTAAAAACAAATGTGTGAGTCACAGTGGCTACATCTATCTTTTATATAAAGCTAACCATTTACCCTGCTTTCAAATCTTTGCTATAAACCAAACCAACTACCTTGTTCCAATTTCATTCTTAACAGGAAGACCTGAAGGTAATAGTGATCCTGTCATACAGCACTCGGCAAAAACAAAGTTAACGCAATTTCAAAAATGTCAGAATTTTAATTTAGCTGTGTATTCACCTTTAACATGAACACTTATAAGAACAATTATCATTTCCAATCATTACAGCTCACCTAAAAGAACCAATCTGGATATACCATATCCAGATACTATGTACACAGTCAACATATAGTAATCTAGTTGAAATTTCTCCCACAAACTAAATGTAATGAATATTTCTCACAATAACTCCCCCCTCCCCCTTCAGCTTTCAGGTGACTAGAGATCACAGGGGTGGGTTGACTTCTCTTCCACTGGTGACGAAAAATGGCAAGTATCTTCTTGCAGACATGTGCCTCTCATGGCTGTTGTGCACTAGTGTCATCATGCAGTTTATGCAAACAACACGCCACAAATCCCTAAGCTGATAATCGGCACGCCGATTAGCCTTCGACTTTTTACACATACCCTGCCAGATGTACCGTTTTTGGCATGTCTGCAGGTATAAATGGATGCTTAAAAGATAAAGGCAGCTCAGTATGAATGCTATTACTGTCTATCGTTTTATTTTATTAAGTCACTAATTCTTAATTTTTGACAGGCTGTTGGCAGGTTATAATTAGCCTTGCAACAGGCAAACAAACAACTAAAGGCTTGGGGAGGTTCATGCCTAAACGTGTGTGGGAATTCAGCTCTAAAATCCTTTCCTCAATAACCCCTTTCATTAAAACTTCCATCTCATTAATCCTTGCTGTCCTTCCCTGTGTGCAATGATAAGGTAACTTTCTCCTATTTGAATATGTCCACCTCATCCTTTCACTTCCGTTAATGCAAAAAGGCCAAGCCAAAATTTACCCAAGGGTGAACACACACACACGGCCAAGCCACAGAGGACGAGTGGGTAGTGGAGGCAGCTGATGGTAAGATCACGAGAGCGTGCTATTAGGGAAAATCTTTGGATTGTTTGACTCTCTCATCCTCTCAATCTGTCTTTCTGCCTGACCATCATCTCACCACAGCTTTCAAATGTAAGGCCTCATTACCTCAGACAAAGCTTAGGCAATGTTAGAGCCATTCCTCTAGAGCACACATTGCATTTGTGATATTTAGTTGTAAAAATAGATCATAAAAATTGGATTTTTTTTTTTTTCCTGGTCTTTGTTCTTTACATTGTAAACAAGCTGAAAAACGTGGTATGTAGATTTGTCTGTGCTTATCTGATCTGATAATGGTGCACCAATAGTGAATTGCAGTATTAAAAATGGACAGAGACAAGTGAAATCTGTACCACCCACAGTGGAGCGAAATTATTTATTTTCCACATGCATTAAACTCACTTGTTCTTTGTTAAAGCTGTAAGATATTTTATATACAGTAGCATTCATGTTTAGGTTCAATATTACTAAACTATTCTATTTCGATTTCAAAAACATTGGTATTCCTGTATGTTGGGACTTAAAGGACCACTGTGTAAGATTTACTTGGATCTGTTAGGATTAATGAATTATATTATATAATTTTCTCTGTGTATAATAAGCAATGTTGTCCCTTCATTTACAGCCAGTGGGTCTTCTAGCAGGCACGTTCGCACCACCACGCTTCCATTGCAGCAAACGTCTTGATCGGTGTCTTTGAGGCCTTCAATTCAATTCAGTTGTATTTATATAGCGCTGATTCACGACAGCAGACGCCTCAAGATACTGATACCAATATTTGATGATTTAAAAATATGTAGACATATTGGCTGATCTTTTTTTTCCTTATCAGAAACACAAATGGATTTCAATAAAGTGCTATAGCTATTCATGAGTCTTACTACAATAATGTGACAGTGCTGTCAAAAAGAATCTTGATGTTTTTGTGGCATTTCAAGCATGTGATGCAACATCAGGAAAATCATTGTTTCATGTTCATAACCAGGTTAAAGGGTGTTTCTCCCATATCTTCATTAGTTTTTTTCCCCCCTTTTTAATTTATGGGCCGCTATGAATGCTGATACCAACATATCGGCAAATAGCTAATATTAGCCAATATATCGGCTGGGTTCTAATGAAGGGCACAACAGCATTTTATTGTATGCACTCTCCTGGCTATGTTGGGATTATGCTTGCCTTTTTGTTCAGATGTTTTAAGATGACATGTCTTGAAATTTTCTGCCTCATTTATTTTTCTGGGTTTTTATTTATTTATTTTTATAAATCTGCCCTCAGACAATGCCTGAAGTGTACCACCAACACACAGGTGTTTAGGGCAGTCTTTGTCTGCACTAAACCAAACACTGTGTGATGGCTAATGTTCCTTGCTGACACTGGAAATCTTTGTGTCCGTGTGATCGGTGGTTCATCTTTTTGACAGTCTGCTGCTCATAACTTTACAAGTAACTCTGGAAGTGCGCTTCACCTGCTCTGAACTCAAAACTCTGAAATCCACTGAAGACAATAAACTTTTACATCCTTTTCACCACTTTGTCCAGCTTTGCTTAAACTATCTTTTACTCCCATTCACCTTACATGAATTGATTTTTTTATGTCTCCTTTTTACTGTATCCCCTTTTTGTTAACCTCCATGTTCTTCCAGCCTCCACATCTTACTTCTGCTGCTCCTTTCATCATCCATCGAAACCCCCTCACCACACTCTTAAATCCCTTTCCTATACAGTAACCCCCCCTCTTTTAGAAACAGGATGACTCCTTTAGCCTTTATCAAACTTACATATTGAAGTGACAGTGCCCAGCCAGAGAGTGAAAGAAGAAGAAAAGTAAGGCGAAATGCTTCAGGAGAGTAAAGGGGAAATACCCCTTCAACCCCTGAAGCACACCTCCGGTCTTGTTTGAAGCATGGGCTTCACTTGCTGCTGTACTTTGTTTCCTCAACTCTGTCTTTCTACATCAAGGCAAACTCTGGAAAAGGAAGGAGACACTGGGCCTTTTGAGGCACCTCACTAGAGAACCAATTCCTTGCAGTAGTCAGCGTGGTTCAGTGTTAAATCAGGACAAATAAGTATGGCTAAAACAAAAGAATAAAAATGCTGCTGGCTAAGCAGGCCAGGAGATCTTAAATTGTGTTTTGGTATTGTAATATTGAATTACAGCGTTACATCACTTACTGCCTTGGGATGATTTCATTTGCAGTGCTACTGTAAACACTTTGTTCTTAAATGCCCTCCCACAACACTGTTAAAGAATAAAAATTTGGCCTTGATGAATACAGTATGAAGAAAATGCAGCTAATGAAACAGATGACTAATGCAGGGCATGTTTTAAAAGCAGCATCCTTTGAATGTATTTTCTTTTTATCTGCATGTAGAGAATATTTACATAGCACTCAGAGCAGACTCGGCATATAGAAAACATACTTTAACCTTTTATACATAATTAATGGGGTGATGAATAATGACGACACTTAACCCTACAAAAGCATAAAATGACACAGCTGTAAAACTTTATGGTTATGGTAATGAGACGTAATAGACTATAAAGGCTTAGAGTAACTGTTCTGACACGTCACATATGTACCATGCAGCATAAATACGAGTTTAATTTAGGTATCAAGTTACAGCTTACAAATGTACATCTTTAAAATATAAATATTAAATCTGCACAATTTAGTGTCACAAAGGCTTTTGTCATGTATATAATTATAACTGTTTATGAACAACTCTTACGTGACATACAGTGATGATAAGTCCTTTTAAACTGGCGGAACGTATCTGAAAAATTAATAAAGATTTCCTCTGCAAATTTTATTTTCAGTCACAAATATGCAATAGCCTGAAGAGAAAAGGTCCAAAGGGCCCCTGCAGTTTCATACACAGATAAACATGACAGGCTTGAGGGCAGCCAATTTATTGTGCGTGTCATTTTCCACAGCCCTTGGTGCAGATGGGCGAATAAAACATTCCAAGATAACTTTGACAGGAAAGAGAAAGAGGAAAGAGATAGGAAGGAAGCACATGGAGATTAAAAGGTACGGCGATAATAAGATGTCCTTTGTGCTGTGGGGCTTCATTTCATGTATGGCTAATGGTTTAAAATTTGTTATCACATGAAGAAAACCATGCACAACATAGAGGAAAGGAACTGGTGAGCCCATGCCCACTATTAAACATGAGGGGAAAAAAATAAATAATATGAAAAAGAAGAAACAGAATAGCAATGAGACAACAAGAACAAGTACACATGTAAGCTCTTGAATTCATGCAGAGGACTAAATGGAAGAGAAGCTAAATACACCAAATAGGCAGGGAAAGGAATAATTTTTATCAATCAGGGTTAATCCAACCAAATGTGTGTATTAAAGACAGCATGGGTCATCTTCTGGGAACAGCTTTAATCAAGTCTGCTTAGTGGCCATCAGTGCTAATGCAGTTCCTAAGATTTTCCAGTCTTTGACTGAATAAAATAATTTCAAAAGTATACCATGTAAGCATCAGTCCGAGTTTACATTATGGGCATTTAGCTAGCAAGAAAAGCAAGACCAAAACAACAAACATATGGTCCTATGTACAGATGGCTTTTTTGATGGGGTCATTTACATGTATCCTGGTGCAGGCAGTGGACAGAACAATGCAATTTAAAAAGCCATCAGTGGACTGCAAGACAATCAGACACAAAATTACAAAATTAATTAATGCATCAACAAGTCAGCTATGCACAATTAAACTGAATCTGGCTTTCTTGACAGAAATATATTGTGTTTGTTCTAGTGGAAATGAAGAGGAACTGTTTAGCGAGTAAATGTCTGCCTGAAATGAAAATGGACTGAAACACAGTTTGATTGCAAAAAGAGCATTATCTGTGTAAAGGGTAAGCCTTCTCACCACCACCCATGATCTGGAAGGATGCACAAATCATTGGTGGCTGCTAGAGATACAGTCTCTGTGTTTTTATTACTAGCACCAACTGTCAACACCGTCGAGGAACTGAAATAAATGACTGGACCTGCTATCAAGCAGTCCCTATTTCATCCCATCTGCATCTGCTGTTCTCACTGAAAATAATATAAAAGGTCTACAAAAGGTAGGACACATGAGATTAATCTCTGAATTTTATCCTCTATAAAATTCCAAACAATAGCAATATTTGTGGGACCGTTGTGGGATATTTTTCACATGTATTTTTACTTTTATTATCTCACAAACCAAAAAGATTTGTGATATTTTGCAAAGAAATTCATCACATCCTTACATGTTAGGAGAAAGAACCAGAAAAAGTCTATTTTTCTCCCTTTTGGCCTTTAATTGGTCACTCTTCTGTATATAATTTAGTTTCATATATTGGGATTGAAGTAACAATGAAGTAACTGCAGCAGCTCCATTTATTTTCGATTCTTAATGCCCTCTCTGTGCTACTGCTTTTCAGGTTAGAAAAAAAAAGAAAAAAAAAAAAGAGGTAAACTCAAAACTCTGGTGGGAAGAATAAACTGACTGTGGTTGAACATATACTGCAGTTTTCATAACATGACCCTCTCAGATACTTAAAGTAAAAGAGGACCACAAAAAGGCAGGCTTTGTACTTCAGGCGCAAAAGAAATGACAAAGTTTAAACTTCACGTTTTTAGTGCTAAACCTCACTTTATCTTGAAACAGTAGCCAGTTTCTAATGAAGATTACTACCAAGTGGAGAGCAGAGGGGGGAGTCCATTTCAAACTTGGCAGAACACCAGAAGGGAGAAGGTGAGGCTAAAGGGGGCACATGTTTCGCGCCAACAGTGGTGTTCTGAAAGACGGTGGGCTGGGGCTGGAACATACCCAGCTACCTCTGTGCCCTCTCAAGGTTGGCTGCTGAGAGGTGTGGGGAGGGCCTAAACCTTTGCCCCCTGCATCATCCGGTGTCCTAATGTGATGCTTACTATCTGCACTGGCTGCAATCTAAATGAAAATATCTCTTCTCTGTTACTGAAAGACATGGCAAGGATTTTTTATCATAGAAGAAACTAATACCCACCCAGACCCAGATGTGACTCAAACAGATGACACAAAATTAAATGACCTTCACAACAGAAAGGTAAAAGATACCCACCGGCAAGGAGGAATGTGATGAGGCAGGTTTCTTTTGGCATGTATAACTTTAGGCGCGAGCCGCTGAAGACGTATTCTACCACAGCCTCTGACCGGCCAGCCCTCTGCAGGAAAGGCAGGAACTGCTTGGCTTTCTGTGTCTCCTGAACAACAAAGAAAGAAAGAGAAAT
The DNA here is from genome assembly GCA_015107715.1 of Tylochromis polylepis. Classification (NCBI taxonomy): domain Eukaryota; kingdom Metazoa; phylum Chordata; class Actinopteri; order Cichliformes; family Cichlidae; genus Tylochromis; species Tylochromis polylepis. The sequence goes on from VVHJ01011939.1 coordinate 29,540, forward strand.
TACATCATCAATTTAAGTTACACCTGGACTTGGAGAAAGAACCCCCCAAAAAATCAAATTTGAAATAACTATGTAGACAAGACACAGACTAAATAGGTTAATAGACAACGTAATATGTGTGTGCTTAATTCAGATATTTTTAAATGTCGATCAGATCCATCCAATCCAAAAAATACTCTTTTCCCATTTCAGTCTCTGTTCTCAAGGGTGAGTCACTAGCTTAGTGGTGTGCTTGGGCCAAAATTACAAGCAGAGCCAAACCATGTGTATTCAAGCAGGGTCAGTGATGTAGCGGCAGTGGAAGATTTGTAAACGGCAAAAAAATTATTTAATATGCGTCTACTCCAGGCATGAGCATGTAGGCACAACAGACCAGTGAGTCACTGCCCAGTGTGTGGCAGTGTGGACATGGGAGTAGGCACAAAGCCTCAGAGGAAAGGACGGAGCTAAAACGAGTAAAGTCAGAGCAAAAACATGTGTTCTCCCACTGTTATTGCGAGTTTATGCAAGGGTCAGAGCGGTTCAAAACCACAAATATCAATAATTTCTTTCCTTTTTTAGAGAATGGTGCACTAGACATGGAGCAGTAACAGAAAAGACGGACGAGAAAAACCATGCAACACGCGTCACCTGTGTTTTGAGTATTTGAGTAAAGGGTATGTGCTTCAGTCATAAGATGTACCACCTGAACTGCACCCACTGGAATCCAAAATAACCCCCTCAGTGGGAGACGTCAGAACCGAACGCTCACTCGTACACGCAAACACATTTACAGCACCTGCAGTGTGTGGGCTGTGCAGTGTAACTTGGTTCCGAAAAAAAAAAAAAAGGAAAAAAGAAAGAAATGAAGAGACATGGGAAGAGAGAGGACCTCATTATGCAACCTTTAAAGGCATGAGGTGAGTCAAGTGCTGTATCTACTCTCCTCCCACTACCTCTGTACATCTCCTACACAATACATTTATAAACCCATCCTTGCTCTATTTGTGACTGCATCCCACTCAATGTACATAATCCCTTTCAGTAAACCTGTACCACCAAAGGATGATGACGTATAGAAGCGAGTAAGAAGTGTGTGAGGGTGCCCGTGTATGTCCGCAGTTCCATGTAGGCGTATATCAAATTAAAAAGGAAAACAAAAGAAAAAAGTGCGAGTGAAGAAAGTGGATGGATGCTGAGGTGTGGAGTTGCAATGTTGCTATTTTGGTCCTTTTATTAGAATGCTCATTACATTAGCCTACCCAAACAACCGGTGCACGCGTGTGCTCACGCCCACTGGCAGTCACTGGCATCAATCCTAGATGGTGCTGCAAATCATGCATCTCTTATTTGAAAGTGATAGAAATGCTATAGAGGGGCTCTGCACTGCACTCATGTGCATGTCACACAGAAACACATGATGGAGCACAAGCCTGCTAAAATGCAAGGACCACTACAAACTTTGCAGACTTAATGGGACAGAATTTAACGGGTGTGATGTGCAATTCTCTGTGTGGCCTATAACAATGTTCTTACTACTATTATAGTTAATTATTGAGCACCTCCCCATGCAACCACTTCCAAGTCATTGCTGCATATTAAATGTGGTCAGTTTAGCCAGTTAAGTTGGGTAAAGGTTTGTAAGCAGGAATTATATTAAGCCCCCCCAGATGAAATATAAGAGCTGCTCAGTCAGCACAACAATTCCCTGTCATAATTAGTTTTACAGGGACTGCCGGTAATTTAATTGTGCTGCTGACACAATGAGACAGGGAGGCTACAATGATGACAGCGTAGAAGAGCAAAACATCTGAGAGCAGTTATACAGAGCCACATCTTAATGACTTATTAGCCAGACTCTGAAGTCCAGTTGGCGTTAAAGAGCTTTAATGATTCATTCAAATGCATCATTAGAGCAGAGCTTATATGCTCACTGGCCACTTGGTTAGGTATAGCTTTTCAACTGCTCACTGTCACAAATATCCAAATCAGCCAATCACATGGAGGGAATTCAATTCATTTAGGCATGTGAACAAGGAGAAGATGACTGAATGGGGAAGAAAGTTGATGACTCGGCTATCGTTGGCTGTATGTCTGAGGAGGGTGAGCTGGAGTACCTGTCAGCCATCAGAGACTTTGTGGACTGGTGTGAGCACAACCACCTGTGCTTGAACACCAGTAAGACCAAGGAACTGGTGATTGACTTCAGGAGGGGAGCACCTCCCCACACACCGGTGAACATTCAGGGACAGGACATTGAGGTCGTGGACAGTTTTAGGTACCTGGGTGTTCACCTGAACAATAAACTGAACTGGACTAATCACCTGGACGCTGTCTACAAGAAGGGCCAGAGCCGCCTCCACCTCCTGAGGAGACTCAGCTCATTTGGAGTGAGCAGGCCTCTGCTCAGGACCTTCTATGACTCTGTGGTAGCCTCGGCTATCCTCTACGCTGTGGTCTGCTGGGCCCCGAGCAGCACGGAGAGGGATAGGAAGAGACTTAACAAACTGGTTAGGAGGGCCAGCTCTGTCGTGGGCTGCCCACTGGACACTGTGGAGGAGGTGGGGGAGAGGAGGGTGCTAGCCAAGCTAACATCTATCATGGACAATCCCTCTCACCCACTGCATCAGACTATAGAGGACTTGAGTAGCTCCTTTAGTCAGAGACTGAGACTCCCTCCGTGCAGGAAGGAGCGCTACCGCAGCTCCTTCATCCCTACTGCAGTCAGGCTGTACAACAAAGTGAAGTAGTACTTGCACTTGAAGTAGTACTTGCACTTTTTACCTTGTACTTCGTGTCTTCCTGACACTTAATATTTTATCTTTTATTATAATTATGGTATTTTATATTGTATATTGTGCCTACTCTTGAAGATTGTGCACCTTTTTCTACCCCCTTTGTACTACCTGTAACTTGAGCTGTTGCAACACCGAGTTTCTCATTCGTGAGATTAATAAAGTCTGTCTTATCTTATCTTAA
>VVHJ01011953.1:5349-45166 GCA_015107715.1 Tylochromis polylepis
TCACTTCTCAAAAAAAAAAAAAAAAAAAAATTACTTGAAATGATTAGAAGTGCTTTCATTTATCGACCTGTGGAGCCTGCCAGACAGATTTTTACCCTTTATTATATATATTTATTATGTTATAACTGATAAATCAAAGTTGTGCAAATCTCATTTATGTGTCTCACATATCTCAGTCTGAGTCTGAGGGGAACCTGCTCTATGTACGGCTAGTGTCAAGAATACTGCCAGGAAAACCAGAGCAGTGGGCCAGCTCATTGATAGCAGTTAGTTTAAGCACTTTCAAAGTCTTCCCGAGACGTGACTTCAGCTTAACTCTAACCCCCACCAGTTGTGCCGCAGGTGCTGCTTATAACTCTGTGCCTACAGAGATGATGTCTTTCAAAAGCTGTGATTTGTCCTCTCCAGTGGAGCTACAGCCCAGATCTCTTTCCCCTGCACATACATTATGCACATACATAAACTCCTACAGTCACAGGCTGAAAATCAGCAAGCTAACCCCACTTCTCATCTTCTATCAAGATATGGTGAGGTTCTGGGGGGGGGGGGGTTAGTTATTTTGCACGACAAAGGACATGCTGATATCTTGGTTTGTCTCCTTTTGCTCACGGCAACACCAAGCAGTTCATTTTATAGAACGGAAGTCATTTTCTGCCACCGCCGAATTCATTCTCTATTGGGGTCCTATTTATGTCGCAGGAGCACAGGGGTTTTTTGAGAACATAATGCAATCTAGAAGCCAAGTTGACTCTAACATGCTGAGAAACCAAATGAAGGCTGAAATAGAATTAAAGGTTGGAGACTTGACTCAGCCCTAGCACATTTCCTTCCTTCTTGGGGGCAGCTAAAAAAAAACAACTGATAAATAGTGGAGAAAGGAGGGAAGTCAATGTAATGGTCATTCCCCCTGGTCATTTTTTTGACGCCTGTGGTATAATTAAAGCACGAGGAGCACAATTTTCAGAAGTGCCCTCATACATAGGTGCAAATAGCATAGTTTCTTCCATTTTATTAGTATATGGCTGATGGCTAGTGAAAGGTTTCAATTAAAATGCTTTCTTATCTGAACATTTTAAAAACGCAGGACTGTGTCAAAAGAGGCAATCAGCATATAATGAGCTATGCTAAATCCAGTTGCTGACTGTGGCCTGAAACAATGTTGATAGAGGTGAGGGGGAACAAAAACAGTAACTCTACAGTCCATAAAACTAAAACAATGAGCTTAAAGACCGTAAAATGCTCCATAGAACTGAGGAGAACAGCAGAGATAATTCTCTGCATGTTCAGCACTATAATTGACCCTTTTGACTTTATGTATTGTCCTTTGTTCCATAGTTGCTGTAAAACTGCTGGTGATGGTGTAAGGTATTATATGGATAAAGTCTCTAATGTAAAGAAAAGCCAAGATGTCTGCTGGTGACTTGCTGGAAATCTTCAGGATTTAGAAAGCCTGGAGAACTATTGCTCATGAACACTTAAAAACATGACCAGAAAGACTCCTTGGAAGCAAAATACTAAGAAGTGAGGGCTGGATAAAGACTTTTGCACAGCACTGTATATCAAATTAAATATTCAAACTAAAATGCCTCTACTCATGAGGCGTTCTTACCTGGTGGCCCCATGGGTCCTGGATCTCCTGGTAACCCCAGTCCAAGCTGGCCTCGCTCTCCTTTCTGACCCCTGATTCCTGTGAACACACACACACACACACACACAATACTGTGGCTGAGAAAACAAATACTACAAACTTAAAGCAGTCCTGTTATGGTGCCATGTTTACACAGTTTGCAGTACAGTTAGCAAGATTAGTACAAATGCCATAGCACGGTCAAAGTGTCAAAATGAGGACACACTTGTGGAACCTTTATATTTGTCAACAGACTCCCAATAACACTGCACAGCTTCTAGATTATGTATAATCAGGATGACAGCAGTGTCAGGTATCAAGTATGCACTTATTTTGAGAGATGCACCTTTAGTAGGTGAAGTGGAAACAGACGACTGCATTGTGGATTTGTGCAGCTTTCTAACAACAGCAGGGCCACAACCACACATCACATCTTTGACGATTTCAAAACAGAGACAAGAGGCTTTTAACAATCGGAGGTCAGACACGCGGGTCACTAAAGGCATTCAGAGAGTAAAAAGGTAGGCCAAGTCAAAAGTGAACTTCACAAACAATCGAAAGCAATCGTGACTATTCATGACAGACGCTTTACTCTGTGGTCTTTATGTTCACTCTGTCCTATGCTGGAGACTGGCTGCTGCCTGACTACCTCCAAGAAATAAAACAAACCGTGAGCATGCTCAGTGTGTCAAAAGAAAATTCAAAGCATTCGCGCATCTTCAAGTCAGACCAGGCAGACGGTTGCTTATAACTGTATGCAAACAATCCTATTATTCAAGGGCTTTTTCACTGCATGCAAAAACCAGTACATCTACAGTTCAAAACAGCAGCATACCAAGTAAGAATTTGAGAGGCTACAAAAAAAAATATTTCCCCACGAGGCACTTAAAGTAATGGAGTCTCACAACCAGTGGCTGCATGGAGTGCGCCAGAAACATTGACAGGAGTATCAAGCATTGCACTGCTTGGCCCAAAGGGGAAACGCTTCAACGCTTACATGTCAGAGAAAATCTCAGAAAAAAGGCTTATGAATGCTCCAAAACTGAATCTCAAAGAAATAAAAAAAAAAAAAAGGGGGCTATCCACACATTGCCACAATAATGAGACTTCTTTCAACACTCACAGAGCCTGAGGCATTCATTCAGGGAGGAGACGTTCCATGGAGAAAAGTGCACTGTACCTTGAGCAACAAAAAAAAAAATTCTGAATAGCACACAGGGCATTAAGCTTGGGGACCACGGTGGATTGGTGCACTCTGATAAATCGAAAAATGCCACACTGCGTACTTGGTTGAAAACAAATTGTGTCTTGGGGCACTAATGGACAAAGTAAGTTAACAAAATATAATACTGGCAAACAGTGGTTTTTCATGCTTGATTGAACCTGCACCTGTTGCACACTGTTGTAAACAACATTAAAAGACACATCTACTTAATCGTACTGTGTCTTACAAAAAAGAAAGAAAAGAACAACTTTCTTTCTATTTACTGATATGTCCATCTCGCAGGAAGAACAGAACAGCTTTAAAACAGAGTTTACAGACACTTTTGCTTCACTTAGTATAAATGTTACACAGAATGCACTGAAATACAAAACAAATTTTAAAACAAGAACACAAAAAAAGAAGCAAAATTTATGAAATATGCACTTGAACACAATGGCTTTCATCAAAGAGAAACTTCGTGAAGATCCCAAAAGTGAAAGATGAATCACAAATGAGCACTTAATTACAACAAAGTAGGAAAATAAAGAAATGGTGTTCTCCAGCATGAGCCCCTATGGGCATTCTCTTAACAGCTTGAGACTTTCACCCATGTGAAATCACACCAAACACAGAAGAAAGGAAAAAAAAAACAGTGAACTCAACAGAGGGGTTATTTTTCTCCATAAACAATTCATTTTGGCATATTGGAGAAGAAGTCAAATTGGATATTCCAGAGGAGCACGGTCTCCAGCGGAGGATGACGAGAAATAATGAGGAAATATTACCCCAAACTCTCAATGCCCAAAAAAATTAAGAAGTTGTTGAATTTCTGATTTATCAAGGGAAATAACTTTCCTCTTTGTTTTCAATAAATATTTATTGCAAAGCTGCATTAAAGATCACCTATAAAACACTTTTTTTTTGGAAGCATAAAAAAACCCCAAAAACAAAGCAAAACAAAGTCCAAGACACGTGTAAACGCCAGTGGCATTAACACAGCACAAATATTTAGAGTTGAGTAGCTGGCTAATTTGGCGACATTATTCATGAATGAAAGCAGCGCTTTATATTATAGCAGTGGGTTAAAATGTAAATGGTCTTGAATAATGTGAGGTAGATAACAAAGCTCAAAGAGAAATGCCAATGCTGCGGTGCTTTTGATCTGCACCAACACAATCAAATCACTCCTCCTCTTTAAAAGTTAAGATACCATAGTTCTGCTGCGGACACAGTACAAATCTAAGCAAGTCTGAGGTACAAAGCCTGCACCGGCAAACCATTAGTGTTGAATGAGCAGTCAGAAATTTGTATTAGTTTGATAAAAGAATGTCAACTCTCTTTCCTGACTACGCTCCTTTTGCATTTTAGGGGCTTTCTTTCCTGGAGTGAGGTATCAATACCGGGGCTCTTTCCTGTCCACATTGATAACACTTTCTCTTTTTCACAGCCAATTCTTCGTTTGTCTTCATATTTCCCAGAGAGCCGCTGTGCACCACACTCCCGGCCTTTCCTCTGCTCCCCGCCCCTCAGTCTGCATTGATATATGGGTCTATGCAAGAGAGAAATACCCATGAATCTGCACAAAATGCAAGTGTAAGCCCGACTCTAATCCAGCCAGTCTCCAACATTTCAAATCAACATCACAAAGACACACGAGATGCCAACTAACAGGGTGCATCTCACAAAAAAGTTATGGTTTCCTCTCTAAAATATAATTGGCTAAATGTATGGTTCAGTAAACCATACAGTGTGTTTGCTGGAGTAATTATAGGAGTACATATATAATCTCTTTACATTAAAAGTAAAAGTAAATCACAGAACCAAAGGTTAATTAACAGTTTGAGCAATTGGGTTTTACAAGTGTTATTTCTATTCATTCATTCATTCATATTTAAATTATAGTATTTTTCCAGCAGTGGTGTTAAGGTGCAGCCGTTCCGCCTGCAATCCTACCAGGAGGTCCACGCTCTCCTGGTGAGCCCGGTAATCCATCCTTTCCAGGAGGTCCAGGAGGTCCTTGGATCTGCGACGCTAAGATGCCTGCAGGTGTCTTCTGTAGACCACCGTTGCTAGAAAGCTTCTCTTTGAAGCAAGAGAAGAATGCTTAGAGGTGACACAACACAGAAAAATAAAAGCACTTCAAACTAATGAAAATAAACTCTTTTTTGTTGTTTTTTTTACCTTCAACAATCCTCGATACTTCACTTCGGATAAACATCCGGAGTTCCTCTGTGAAGCTGGAGTCATCCTGCGAGCGGACAGAGTGATAAAGCGCTCACTATTTTAACACACAAAAGAGAAACTAAAGCAATTAAGGGACAATAAAAATAAAAGGATACAAGTGAAAATGATAATTAAGTGGATATCGGGGACGTTTACTAAATAAAACATTTCTTCTACGCAGATTGCTCAAACCATTCTTGACAAAACGCAGAGCAGAGTGATTCAGTTTAAATTCAGCTTTTAAAGCTTCCTCCCGACTTGAAAGCTTACCTTGCATTGCAGTTTAATATAACGTCTGAACCCAAACTCAGCAGGCGAATATTAAATTTGGTATTATAGCTTTAAAGTGGTGTTACTTTATATCCAATTCTGAAGTAATGCACTGCCTATTTGGACTGAAAGTGCAGCTTGTCACACTGGCTCTATTTGCCTCCATATGTATGGAAGGATGAAGAAAATATATACATGCATAAAACACGTACACACAGCACACAACACACGCCATGTGAACCTTTCTCAGCTGGATTGTTGGTGCTTTTTCATACTGTACCAGTTAGGACACCAAACAATAGTATCCCTGGACCTCGAATCTTTGCATTCAGAACAGTTTTTCATCACTGCGAGTGTTATATAACGCTTGTGGCTGCATACAGTAAGTGTAAAATGTCTGTGACAGATGGAGGTGTTTTCGCTGCTCTGCAGAGCTCCAGGCACGCCCACATATCTGTCTTTCTTTCTGTTTCCGTCTCACTCCCTCTCTGACCTTCTGTTGCGCCTAGATGATCAGGAGTGGGAAGCGCTGAGCAGAAAGAGAACAGCAAGTTCCCGTTGCACTGCCTTGTTTGATGTTTCATGCAGAAATCTGTAACTACACCATTTTTTTTCCCAGCGAATGAGAACTGAGCTGGTAACTCAAAGGAGCGAGTAGCCCGGTAAAGCTTTTTAATTATCTGGGAGGATTGTCTTTGTTTACGGTGAAAATTTACAACTCACCAGGAGGCTTCCACTCCCCAGGAGTCCTGGAGGGCCGGGGTCGCCTTTTTGCCCCTGGGGTCCGATAGGTCCGATTTGGCCGGGCTCTCCTGGGCGACCCCTCTCGCCCTGAACACCTCTTTCTCCAGGAATTCCTGGATCACCCTGTAGCAATAAAAAAAAAAAAAGCTCAGATATATCTCACCTGCGTATGATGCAGAGGCACCAAACATATGAATGTGCTACAGCTACCATTGCTAGCTAGAAAAAGCTGCATCAGTGTCATTGTAATCTTCAGGTCCTGCTGTATCACTTTACATACTGCGCACAATGACCCATTTCTCCTAATGTGTCCAGTTAGTCACTGGTCCTGGGGTTCTGCTGCCAAACGCAAAGCTAAAAACCTTTATTAAAGGCGTTTGCAACAGATTAATGCGGAAGTGTAACCAAGCTTTTGCAAACACAATAGCAAACTGCACTGAGCGTTAAATGCCTTTATCTAGCGCTTATGTGCTTGTGGGGATTAGTCATATTTGTGCTGAAGTGAAGAATTTCATTACTATTCATTACTATTCATCAAAATCTTTTTGTTGTGCGTTATAGTTGGAGTCACAAAAATAGCTTCCTTTTAAGAAAAGAGGAATGCTTACACGCTCTCCTTTGGATCCTCTTTCGCCTTGTCTACCTGTAGCTCCCTTAGAAAGGAAAAAGGAAAAAAAAATATATTTGAGGTCTTTGTTGAGGAACAAGAAGGAAAAAAAAGGCAGTGAAACAGTAAAAGGAAATTATTCTGACCCTGAAACTTTTTAGTAGCTGCACACAAAGCATTGATGTTTGGGACTGTGCAAGGGCGCGCACAATACTCAATCATTTTAATATGTTCATTTAGAATTTGTTCATTTGAATTTCTGTTAAATCCACTATATGCGATGTTTGCAGAGGATTCGTCTGAATTATTTGACTTTGAGGAATGTACACTTTTCAGATGACGCTGCACTGATTGCGTCTTACTCAGCTCAGGCATAATTCCTCCCCGTATAGTGTTTCACCTTCTGCAATGTCACGGATCCTCTGCATCACTCCTGGTTTGTATGATGAACGGCTGCCTTCCCACCAGCTGCCTCTACTGTACAGAGGAGCAGGGAGAAAATACCTGTCTCTGGCTTCGTGTCACAACATCTTGTGTCTTCCAATCCCTCTCTGTCACTCCTCATTGCTTCCCTTTACTCTGCTCACAGAAATACCTTTGGGAGCATCTTTGTATCAATTTCCTGCTGGATTACAGAAGCCATGCAAAAGACAATCTGGCATGATGTGGTTTTTAAAGCGGGCATCGCTTTGTGATGCCGTTCTCCCCTGCCTGCTTTAATCTGCAGTACTCTGTATTCCCCGCTGCCTGATGGGAGGCTTAAATCTATCATCTTGCCCACTGAAATGTGCTTCCCTGAGCATTACATTAAACCTCAAAGCAGTGTGCAAGGAATTTTGCTGGAGAAAGCAAGGGTATCTGCTAGATGGCACTGTTGCCCCACCAAAAAGTCAGGCCCGTCTATAGAAAGGCTCTGTGTGATGCTGAGATTATGAACAAATGGAAGGAAAAAACCCCCCCAATAAACTACTCGGGCTGTCATTAAGGTGTAAGGTGAAAAAAAATATTGTAAATCAGAGCAAAGCTGTAATAATTGTAGTCAATCGAGTTTAGGTATTAGATTGTATAATGTGCAGTGAATGGCAATTCAAGCCCATACCGTGAGACCATTCTGTGTGATTATGTAGTAAACAGTGTAGATTTGATCAGGTACATAAAAGTAGACTTTTATGCATATTTATTTCAATTTTGGCCAGGTTCATCAGGCAGAAAAATGCATATTTAATCTGAAGCGTCTACTGCCCTCTATTACAAACATTTTATCATTGCCTGAAAGCATTAACTGTATAATGAGGGTGAAAAGACTAAAAGTCAACAAAGCCTTAAATCTGCAGGATTCCATTTAGTTTTTTTTTTTAATCGTTAAAATCTCAAATATGCAAATAGCTTTAATGCAGTCAGCACGCTGTAGCTTGAGGGGGGATAAAAATCTGCTGTGCCATCTTTCTGTAGCTTGGCTGATGTAAAGCACTTTCTATAAGGGGATTTGCGACACGTTCGCACAACTCACCTGGTATCCTGGAGTTCCATCTTTTCCAGGTCTCCCCTGCTCAAGGAGCGCAACACAAACAAAGACATTTTGTATCAGCTCCCGCCTTCGATTGGATCAGCACTGTTGCACTCCTAGTAATCTCCACAGTTAATGAGATATCTCAACCAAGGGATAATGATCCTGATTGCTGTGCGAACATTGTTCCATTGTGTGCTTACAGGGAAAATTACAGAAACCATCTCTGATGGTAATTACGTGGAGCATTGTAATCATCTACAGGACAAGCGGAAGCTAACATATGTATTTTATTCATATTGTCCTTGAATCGTGTTACTTTTGTTCCAGACACACACCACAATGGTAAAACAACCATGCGGCCATGTTTTTAATAGCACTGTTTCTATTGTGGATATTATTGGAAGGTGCTTTGTCAACATCTAGTAGTGATAATATAAAGGACAGAGCGACAGAATTCGTGTAGCATCCTTACAGGAAGACCTTGGGGTCCCTCGGGCCCAGGGAATCCTGTCTCTCCCAGCGGACCCCTCTCACCCTGTCAGAGAACAGAGACAGCCAATATGTCAGTCGGCAGTGACAAAGGAATGACGTACAGATTGACAGCTCAAAGAGAGTTAGAGGCTCAGGCTCACCGGCTCTCCTGGGATCCCTGGCTCTCCACGAGCGCCGGGCTTTCCCTGTCAATCACAAGTATGGGAAAAGAACAGACCGTGTTTGACAGGTCCTCAATAGTGTCATATCTACAGCACCCCTGTAACCTTCCATTTAAAATACAGAGACCAGCATACCATAGCTGCACAAAAGAAACCCCCCCCAAAAACCACTGCACAGACAGACTGCAGGTGTAAAGCGGCATTATTAATCAAAATAGTTTGGTGTGATAGGAATTGAGAGCTGCTATTCTGTCTACTTAAAAAAAACATCACTGACTTCAACAACACAGATGATTGATCAGAGAGAAGTATGTCCTAAATTAATTTTTTTTTATAAAAAGTCTCACTTACAGGAGGACCTGGCATCCCTGGTGGACCAGACAAACCCACATCACCCTGGAAGCGCAACACATATTAGGTAGATGATGTACACATAGCATAAAAATACTATAAATCACTGTCACATCAAGCAGACACATAGATAGTTGTATCAGAAACTCAGTATAATAAAAGCTGCTGTGCTCCTATGTGTCTGGACAAGTGCAATGCAAAAATTCTGAAACACTTAAGAAAATACTATAAATATCTCCTCAGAAAAATCACACACATATATTTATTATAAATGACTTCCTTAAGAACTTAGCTCTTCTTCATATTTCAACAGCAAATGCTTTGCATATGTCAAACCTTTGACAGCAGGCCCTGAAAGGATAAATTACTCTGGATGTCAGAGAAACTGAAATATTCCACCCCCATCAACCTTCCACACAACACACAGTCACACACCGCCAATCAGTGGAAACATTTCTGCACAGCGTTAAACGCAGGAAGTTGTGGAAAGTTGCCTGTAGGACTTTTTTTTTTCTTTTAAATGAAGGAAAATTCATTAAGTAATTGTGGAAATTATTAAGTATTACATTAATACTTTGGCTCCAGCTCAGAAAAACGTGAAATTCTGAGAATTTAAAAGGCGGTCATCGTGAAAACTTTGTATCTTCTGGGCTGATGCTGATGCTTACCTTAGCACCCGGCAGCCCTTCAAGCCCAGGTAATCCCATGGGCCCTGGTTCCCCCTGTGAGAGAAAAATACACCAGCTGTTATGTTAAGACAACAAAAAAAAAACAACCCCAAAACAAAAACCCCTCCTCGGTTTCCACTTTTCCCAGCCAAGAATGAGGTTATTTCTGTCTCACAGTCCTAGAGTGAGGCTGGCGATAAGCTACTGGAAGGTAACAAGTGTCATTATAAAGCGGCCATCATGCATAAATGAGCAGATATAGATCAAAAATGCATGAAGGCGAGTAAATTAAATTCTGCAGGGGCCCAGATTTTTACACATTTCCCGCTCTCGTCTTGATAATCCCGGTCAGGTATTGAGAGGACAATACTTCAAATGACCTAGGACACATGCTGTCACACCTTGAAGGCTTTATATCTATTAGAAAAACGAAACCCATTTGACAATCACAATCACACCTGCTTTCTTCACTAAAAATAGAGAGCCATTCCCAGTGCTCAAGCAAGTGATGGCCTCTATCCACTTCATCTTGCTCGCGCTGCCATGGAGAAATGCCATTACACAGAACAGAGGGGCAACCGGCACTGACACAGATGGATTGTCCAGGTAATTGTCACACATGTAGATTGTCACGAATACGTTACTGAGGCTACAGGAAGAGCGGGCCAGCCAGAGGATCAGCTGTGAGACAGATTGGGGCAATTCCACCACGATACCGGGGCTGCTCGCACAATTTATTAAAATGTCAAATTAACATGCTAGTGAAAAATCAATGTGAAACAAAACAAACAAAAGAAAAAAAATACAACTGGGCCAAAGAAAAATTGATGATTCCCATGTCTGTGTAGACTGTTTTCAGGTGTCAAAGTCGGGGGGATGGGCATTTGAAGTGCAGTGAGGGTTTGTGGGTTCTCACTGGCAAGACAATATGGTACAAAGGTTTCATATTTGTAGGAGTCGAGATCATTTTTTTTCCCTATGTGTTGGAGTTCTTCTGAAAGTGGTTAAGTGCTTGGGCTTGAGGCTGTATTGACTTCTTTTATCCAGTAGAAAGCCATAGAAATAATTATAGCAAGCAACTGGCAACTCTGACTTCTCTGTTTTTTTGCGAGGAGCACAAAAACAGCCAAATGCTTCAAAAAAATATAGCCCACAATGAAAAGCTTCAACTTACTGCAGGTCCTTCATCTCCTTTGGGACCCTTAAAAAGGAAAGAGAGAGAGAAAAAAGAGGACATATTACCCCCCATGAATGTGACAACTGCTTCCATAAAAATTGTAAATATCATCTTTAATGGCATGTGGTTGCTGTATGTTATTGTCATTTAAATTTATATTAGTCATTATTACTTGCCTTTTCTCTTATTTCCTGTGTGTAAATCACGCTAACAGTGTAATACTGTCTCAAGCATGATTAAAATGATCAGGATCATATAATCCAGTCAAAAGGCTTAAAAAAAACACCAGCCAGCAATTTTCTACATTAATAAACACAAGCAATTATTGATAAATTGGGCCGCTTATCCTCCTTAACACTGATGAAGATGCTCCTTTATCGATTGCTCTTGTGGTGCTGTTGGCCTATGATGGATGCAGTACAGGGAGAAGCATCCTTAAGATGTAGCTATGGCTCATGTCCATTGTGCACCGGGGATAGCAGAGTGTCTACGATTTGTCACCACCTTAAGTGTTCGTTTTGGTGGATGGATCCCTGCAGGGCCTGTGACTGAATGTCTCTCAGGACTGGACAAGATTACAAACTGCCTGATAAGGAGGAGCAGGGGGAACCCGATAAGCAAATCGGGTCACTTCGGCTTGGCAGTGTACAGAGCAGCCGAACTTCTAAGTCCATTTTGCATTTCAATGATGTTGTGTGTCCTGGAGAGGATAAGAGGCACCTGTTTGAGAGTCAGGAAGCCTCTTGGCCTTCACCAACCACCAGATCTCAATGAGCATGATTGACTGTGATATAAGAGCCTTAGAAGCCAAGATAACACCAGAGGGCTGGTCAGGTTATTTGTTATTCAGCTCTCCCAGGCTCTGCAGCTCAGACAGTATCCACATGCCTGTTTGCTAGTGTTACTCCACAATTCAGTGTAAAGGATTTGCTTCAGGCACAACAATGATTATACTTACCGGAGCACCGGGAGCTCCAGGGGGTCCTAAAATAGCTCCACCACTCTGCAAAGAATTTTAAAAAAATGTTATGACTACATATAATCCTTTTATAATATGGGTCAAAAACAACAAGCACAGAATCTTTTTCTTGCAAATTTGACTTAAGGCTCTGCACAGCACCATGCATTCAGAAGATCACAATGACAATGATCTGAAGTTTTTTAAACTCTTTACCTGTGGCTTGTACAGGCTGCCCATTCCGTTGCCCTACAATACAACCGAGAGTAAATCAGACATCTTTTCACTGTGAATGTAAGTTCTAGGCACCAGGAGTCTTTACAGAAAACTGTACAGTAGGTCTGAAGCAGTTATACACTGTTAAGCCCTTAAAAGCTACATGAGAGAGATCAATACCTCATTTGGTGATTACAGAGAGAGAAAGGAAGAGAGTGCAAGAAATAGTGAGAAGTGAAAATAGGAAGGAAAAAAAAGAGAAGCATAGACTTAATAATCCTTGAGCCGGTCGTAATTCCAAAAAGACGAGTGCCTCAGAAATACAAAAGAGCACACTGATTAAAAAGATTTGGGTATGAGAACTAGGTAATCTGCTCTTCTTGTATAGTATTAGAACATATAATGATGTTTTTCCCATGATAGATTGGTAGAGGGCAGCTATTGTAAACGTATAAGGAGTCAAGGTTCTCATTTAGAAGCAAGTGAATACCCGTGCCCTTTTCAGGCCACTGAGCCATCCCTTGTCCTCCCAGACTGCAGTTTATGAGACCAGGGTGTGAGGGGAGGGGGGCAAGGCAGGTTCAAGGGGACAGCTGATGAATTATAGATTTGCCTTTGGAAGCGCTTACTCACTTTCCTTTTAAAGGAAAGAAACATGACTCAATGCCAGTGTGCAGGTCATCACGATTTCATCATATTTGTACTTGTTTGTCATTTATGCTTTTTCTGATACAATAAATACTGTTAGACTGAGGAAACATAAGTGTTGAGGACATGCATTTAACTCGCTAACCATAAGAGTGTTTCCAAAAGGATAAAGTGCCAGTGACAAAATAATGTCTAATCTATTACCCTAATGTAGATTTTGAGACTTATTATCAACAGATAGCACTTGTTGAGGCACCAGGAACTTACCGGAGGCCCTGGAGGCCCTGGTCTACCTGGAGGTCCTTCATTTCCCTGCCAAACACAAGCCAGAGGAATTTTTAAACATGTCTGTGAAAATGGAAATGTTTATCAGGCACAGTCTCATGTTAATGTAATCTAGTGAACCTCATTTGCCAACCCTGGAAAAAAAAAAATCTCATGAGACGTCTATCTGCTTTCTAGCACTTTGAGACATATATCAAAATTTAGGAAAAATCATAAATTATTTAATATTTTCAAGTATTCATCAACTGCAGTTATTTTGTTTTTCTATCTTATCAATCTATTTTTAAGATTTATGATACCACACATGGAGACAAGAGGACAGTGCAATTTCATTTATATACTCTGTCAAAACAATTTACCACAGGCTTTAAAGCAGTGGCTGAAAGCCTGTAAGCACTCATGTAACCAGCAGGTCATTTACTGTGTGCTCCCACTGACAATACACTGTATATAAAATCCAGAAAGTCATGCACTCTGCCTATGGTATGCAGAAAAATACCTAAATAGTAAAAACATTACTTTATCTCCTTTGGGTCCAAGTTGGCCCATTGGACCTGGTCTACCCATCAGTCCCTGCAAACAGAACAGCACTCTTACTTTATGGTATGAAACAATTAAAGAGATTTTGCATAATTTTAGACCACATGGAGAACTGATTTCTTACTGGGGCCCCTGTTCGGCCAGGCACACCTGGTAGTCCTGGTGCTCCTGAAGGTCCCTACAGGAGAAAAAAAATGAGTTATTTTTTTTTAAATTTACTTCTTACTATCGTCAAAAGAATAATTACATTTATATCTTTCTGCATCACTCGTGGATTCATAGTGTAGCGGTTTACACATTTGCAGAAATAGTCTCTGATTTCTGCACTTACTTCATGGATTTAATTCTAGTAATAACTTTCTGCAGTTCCGAGTTCTGGTTCCTGTCTAGTTCCGAATTTTGATTTGTATTTCGCTTCAGTTGCTACTTTGAGCTTGTTAATTGTCTGTTTAGTTCTCTCAGTGTTTCCCAATCTGTTCTTCCTTCTGTCTTTGTCTTTCTGTGTTCCCTGAATGAGCCCATTTATGTTTTGTTCGTCTATCTTGTTTCTGTGTCTCCTTGTTTCAGCTGTGGCCACAGAGAGCATGAAAACTGGCTTCTGAAGTCCTGCTTTGAAGCTTTCAGATGAAAGTTTCACCTGTCACCATCTTGGTTGCAAAAAAACAGATGTGAGAAGAAGGGATGGGTCTGACTGTGAAACCGCACACTCACTGGCTAATGACTTGTGAATTACAATTTGCTAGCCAATGCACATGTGGCTACATATTATAGAAAATGCCTCCATTTTGAAACACAGCATGACCAAGATTTACAAAATAGACTTAATTTTTTATTTGGTATGACTCAGAATGAGTGAGTGAGCCCATGAACTCAGGAGGAAAATCTTTCCAGTGGTCAAGACGGAAAGACGTTTCCCCATAGACTTCTATAGGACACAAAGTCTTATTTTCAACCACAGCTATCGCCATCTGGTGGCCTTCACATAGAATGTAGATTTTGGGCACTTCCACATTGGCTTCATTTTTCCGACCTGGAAGCTACCTTCATGTATTACACTATCTTTGTGGCTTGTTGTCTGTGGTTTCTCATCCTAATTTTACTTCCTGTTTGTGTCCTAACTATTCTCACCTGTATTAATTATGTTCAGCTGTGTCCTGTTCCCCACTAGTCTCCAGTTCCCTATCAGTGCTCAGTGTGTGTAGATAGAGCCATTCCTTCAGCCTGTGTATCCTTGTTGTTCCTGGCTCCCTGTGGTTTTCTAGGATCTCTATTAACTCCCTGCTGGATGTAGTTATTGGACTTTTCTGTCAACCTAATAAAAGGTATGCCTTTTGTTATTTTGTCTACCTTGGAGTTCTCTGTTTGGATCCCATATTGTACAAACACTAAGGTACTGATGGAGAGTTATGTGGCCATGCTGAACATCAGCTGTGCTGCTCCGAGCACACCAAGCACATATTCTTAAAATATGGATAAATTAAATTATTGGTCAATATGGGATTGCATCTGTTTTCTTAAAATCTATGCTACATTTTAAAGGATGAATTCAAAAGCTTTTCTATACACTGTAATGACTGCTGAGCTTATGTTTGTATTTACTTTCCTTTATAGCTTTTCTGAGCATGCAGAAGCAGCAAAACATCACATTTTCTACTGTGGGGCACTTTATCATGCAACAACTTTATTAATTTATTTGGTGACTAGGCCCCATAGTGTATTGTTTGTTGTATTTTAGAGGTGCCATTGCATGCATTTCTTTGATTATTGAAAGAAAAAAAAACTTCTAGCCGACCAAAACATGTCTTTTATTGAGCTGTTATAATCTAGTAGCAGGTGTGCCTGCTAGTAAAACTCTTCAGCCATGGCAGTTCAGTGCTGAAAGCTGACCTATGAAAAACTTCTCAGCTGTTTTCAGCAGTGTCTTTTTTTTTTAAATGAACACACACAAACATGCAGGGCAGGCTTTGTTCTTCATAAAGTAGTTCCTTGGAGAGCAAGAGATAGGGCATAGTGCAAATGCAGCTCTGTGGATAGCTTTTGATAGCTTCTTTTGAAAACAGACTCAGAGCATTCAGACTTTAAGATGAGGCCAACATTAGAATATATTTACATTCGTTTGAAAAACCTCTTTCTCAATGTCACAGTGACTTCTGACCGGGTTAGATAACCACTGGATTAATTTGTTTAGATTCAACTTTTCCTTCACTCACCTCATCGCCTTTATCGCCTATAGGGCCTGGGAACCCTCTCTCTCCTTTTACTCCCTGCAGGAAAGCAGAAGCAATAAAGTAGGGAAAAGTGAATGTTTTGCACAAGGAAAAAAAAGTAAGAAAAAAAAAACCTTAAACTGAAGTCTGATGGGCGTAAACTTCAAAATGTATCTTCCAGCACACAACTTGAAATTGCCTAGCCTGTTTCACCATGGTACAAGACTGTATCCATAGCAACAACTTCTGCAGCAAAAACCTAAGTGTGTTCAGAATAATATGAGTTGTGGAACAGCTGCTTAGGCTTTCAGGAATAATGCAAAAGGAAATTTATGAAAAGCTTTTTTCAGTGTGAATCTTCGTCTACCAGATTAAATACACATTTAAGTAAACAATATCATAAAATGAGGTTATAACTTCCACATTCTTGCTATGCTGATAAACTGAGTAATTCATATAGTAATATTTTTATAAAATCTGTTTCGTTATTTCACTAGTTTATGTTTGACATCTTCTTGCCTACCTTTGGGCCTTCTTTTCCCGGGTTACCCATCGGACCTCTGACCCCAGGATCTCCCTGTTTGGAAAAGGAGTCCATAATCAATTTGTGTTCAGTCACGCATGCATGCGTTCAAAATATTCATGAAGCAGCACTGAAAGCATGATGTGTAGTGCAAATCAAAGTCACATTTTTTTGTAGATTGTCTAAATTGTCTGCTATGCTAATGAGTCCCTTGTACCTTTTCTCCCACCAAGCCCTCTACTCCTTGCACTCCGGGGGAGCCCTTTTCTCCCTTCTGTCCAGGCAGCCCTCGGACTCTCGTCTGGCACACACTGCAGGCATTCTACCAGCGCAGGCAAGGCAGGAAGCAAAAGTGGAAGCACAGATAAGATTTCATCAGGCTGAGCTGGAACACTGCATTTTTGCCCTTTATTATGTCACATCCCCTGGGTGGAGGACAAGACCCCAACTGACATAAAGTGTTCTCAAAATGTCCACAGAGCAGAAATAATGTGAACCCACCTAGAGTGCCTCCAAGAGTGTCTCTCACTGAAGTGAGTGGTGAACTTTGTCAAACTCACTGACTGTGACATTTAGGTGAGAACCTAAATATCATTGGACCAACTCCATTGGCACCGCTGCACGTTGGGACTCGGACTTACTGTATGTGCAGCAAGATTTGGCTCATTTTAATAGGCTGTTGCAATCCTGTATTTGAGTATTTTAAAATGAGTTTACTCGATCTTGATAAGGACTTTCCAGATATTTTGCTCAAGTGACTTTGAGCAGTGCTGCTTTACAGCATTTACTAAGACCATTTTTACATGTGGATACTAGATTATTTTTGTATGCTACATACTTACGGTACACATAAAATCTAGAATGACATTTCAGCACTGACACCAGAAAAAGGTGCTTAAGGTAACAACAAAGTATATTGCATCAAATTGTACTATATCTCAACGCATTGTATTACATCTCATCGCACTGTATCTTATTGGATTGCATTGTACTGCACTGCCTCGTATCACATCCTATCCTAACTGTCATGATCCTGGGTCGGTGACCCAGTGTTTTGTGTTTTTTGGGTTAAGTTATACTTTTTGACTTATGGTTTTCTGTTTGTATTGTAATTATAGTTTCTGGTTTCTAGGTTTTCTGTTCTGTTTCTGTACCCTCCCTGTGATTCCACATCTGGTTACTTTTGTCTCTGTGCTTCATGTTTCCTCTGTTCCCAGGTCCGTCATGTTCCCCGTCTCAGGTTCCCCGTCTCAGGTTCCTAGTCCCAGGTTCCTAGTCCCAGGCTTTTGTTCCTTTGTATCACTTTTTAGTTTCACCCAGTTTAGGTTTTGTTTAAGTGTAGTCGCTGCCATGTTCAGCTTTTGTTTGTATTTTGTTTTTTCCCCATTGTAAATAAAGTTCACTCATAATAAGTCATTCGTCAGTGCCTGCACTTGGTTCCTTTCTCTTACCCCTCCACATGGCTGCCGTCACAGCTGTGACACTAACGAACTGTATCACATCATATCGCATTACATCATATCATATTGTATTGCCTTGTTTCGCATCCTATCATATCGTATCATATTACATATTGCATTGTATTGTCTTGTCTTGTATTGCATCACATTGCATCCTATCACATCCTATCTTATCACATTGCATCATATCACATTGCATTGTATCACATCTTGATCTATTCTAGATACAGTATAGACGCTACTCCTAGGGCAGGAAAGAAGTATAAGGTTTAAGTTAGAAAAAGGCAGCAAAAACAAATGCATTTCAAAAACAACAAAATCTGACTAAATTTTTAAAATAAAATGAATAGCCATCATTTCAATATTGCCATTTAAGCCTAATCTTCAAAGACTTCAACAAAATGGCAAAATAATAAGAGCATGCTGTTACTGACATGAATGAAAAGAAAAACAATTCCCATGTTAAATGTGTTTAGCGCCTTTTTTGAAGGTGTCATCGAGGTGTCAAAAGTATTAATCACAGCAGCATTACGCGACTCTGATGAAGGCTGTAAACAGTAGATGAATGTAACGGAGCACTTAATGGATAAAATAAGTTGACTCTGAAGGAAGGGTCGACAGAAAATAATAGGTCTGCTGACATCTGGCTCTATCAGTGATTAATCATGTGAAGGCATTATATTTATTGTCGGAGCTGACATATGTTAAGTATTAAAAAGAAAAAGCTTTAATTCAGCTAAGTGCTGTCCTGCAGGTAACGACATGTACTAAGGTGACTAATCTACGTCAGTGACAAAAAGAAAAGAAAATTGCATTAATTTTGACAGAGTGTTCGCATTATGAAAGGTAAAAGCTACTAAAGGAGTACTTGATTCCATTTTAACACTGTACTGTAATCTCAAGAGATACTGAGGAGTGTCTGCCATTAGGTTTAACTGCGTAGTCCCGGTCCACATTCAGCACTGGTCAGAAAAGGTTGGGATCCTGAGCACTGCTGTAACAATATATATTCCAATGTATGAGGAATATGTTAGAAAACAGTTTAAAAGTGCTGCCTGTCTGGTGAGTTTGGGACAAACTTATATAATATGTCCCAAGAGTTAGCATTCTTTCAGATTTACTTATTGAGGGTCAAGGTTAAGTGATGTAAAATATAGAGAGGAGACAATTAAAAAGGAGCTAGGGCAGAAGAGAAGTCATTTTGTGTGAGTGTTTTGAGGCTTTTGGGTCAAGTGGTGACACACTGTTTGAATGGAGAAGTACTATTTAGCAATTATTCTTTTGTAAAACTCTATACAATACATATCTGAAGCCACGCTTATCTTTTGAGACAGTAATCTCTCGATAATCTTGTTTTACACTTTATTTGGATTGCACTTGTGCGATATTTCAATATTTCATTGTCACACTGAGAGGCTTTACTAAACATGTTGTCACACTGTGCACCTCTGGTGAATGAGTAATCCTGGCTTTCTCGTGAAACTGTTTTCTTTTATTTTCTGGATATCCTTCTCCCAGTCATCCTGATGAAGGCACTCAAGGGCTTTCTCACAATGTCTCTCTCAAGTGATTGCATCCATGTATTAGTGGGATAGTACTGTTTAAACCCGACAAACGCTGTTCATTTTAAATATTAACCCTCACGCTTTTGCATGCCATTGTTCTGTGAAAACAATGCAATTATCATTAACTATGGCGATATAAATACCTTAAGCAAAGCACCCATGTCTCCAAAAATCGGCAGGGCAGTCTGTTAGGAAAAAAGAAGAGAAAAAAAGTCTTAATTTCAAATCTCATCTCTCTTGTTTTTTGAGAATTCCACAGTTGTTTATTTTTCCTCGACTGCTTCTTTTAATAAAACATCACAAGGCACATAAGACCATCTTACATGCCTGGAATACAATCTTTCCTTGAACATATTTAACAAAGTTTGCTTTAAGTGTTTCATTCTCAGTTTTATCTGGAGTGCTTGAGGAAACAGTTTAATAACTTTGTTGTCTGGAAGACATGATCCTCGAATCTTCAAACTATTGTTGTTCTCTGAAGCTGAAAAAACCCCCCCAACATTTTGATGCGAAGCCCGTGTATTTAAAAAAAAAACATAAAATGGAGTATAAATGGCTTTCATGCATCTTTACAACGCATGAATATAAATGGGCTAAAATGCAAAAATTTCAAGGCTTTGATGCAGCAGTGGTAGGAATGGTGAGGTACTCTACAGCTATTAGCACTATAGTAAATGCTCCTCATTTGAAACTCACAAAGACACAGAACGGAATAAAAATATGCTCTAACAACAGGGTGCCATCAATTTGTTGTAAACTGGAACATTTTCCTGAATGTGGTGTCGGTTACTGAACAGTAGAACTATAGCTACTTATTATCTCAAAACTGGAGCTATAGTCTGAATACTGAGTTTGACTTTAAGGTGATCTCAGTAGGTCTCATGGCTGATCAGTGATGCTGAACTGCAGTTAGCAAAACCGAGATTTTCTTACTTACTGGTTCACCTGGAGGTCCGGCAGGCCCCGGTGGACCTGGCCTACCAGGGGAGCCCTTTAATTGAGACAAAAAAAAGGAGTTAACAGCCCTTCTGGTTATGATATCAAGCAGACAAGCAAGGCTATAACTTTCAGTTTTCACACTCTTCTCAGTTGGTGGGGATTTGTGTCCAGGAGCTGTGATACATTGTACTTGTTCGACCACAGTTGGTAGCTGACATTCCTCCATGCTTCCAGCCATCTTTTATCTTTATACGTGCAAGGGAGTGAAAAACAGTGAAAGGACAGGCTGCTCTAACTCACCTCTCTTCCTGGAGCTCCAGTGGGGCCAGATGGACCCAGGGGTCCACGAGGGCCCTGAAAAATACCAAGATAGAGGCTAACAATCTTGCTTTATACAGTCACCCACGTTTAGTGTTATTAATACTGTAACAAAATTGCAAAGGAGAGAACCACAGCTAATTGGACGAAAATCTTTAAAAATCAACTTGAACATCTTGTTTGTGTGTTGTGGATACAGAAAATTTATCACACACACCTCAATTCCTGGCTTCCCGGGGGGTCCCATGGGGCCCTAAAAACACATCATACATCTTGTTAACACCACCTGCCCTCTAGCACCCAGAATCCAATAAAGGAATTGTGTTAGACACCTTTTGCTCTATTGATTCTCTGTCTCCAATCCTGTGTTTCAAAAATGAACACAGACTCACTCACTGTCAAATCTGAGTTTCAAACTAGCAGCCCAGAGCGTGCATGATGAGGCGAGAGAGCAAGTAATGACCGATGTTTCTAATAAAAACACATCTCCAGTATTCAGAGAGTAGCTCATTCTTTCTACGCCTAAGACAAAAGCAGGAATCTGAATGTTTCAAAGGTGCCACTAAATAATAAATGGTTTTGTGCTCACTGACCAATCAATACGACATCGTACTTACAGGTGGCCCTGTAATGCTCTCCCCAGGTTCGCCCTTTTCACCGTGGTCTCCAGGCAGTCCTGGGATGCCTCTTTCACCCTAACACAAACACAAGGGAGTGGTCAGTGGTGATTTAATGATGGTGAATCCAGCTAAAGGGAGGGCTGCAGCACTGCTCATTAAGTATTCAAAGACTGCCAGAATCCATTTCCTGTTATCTTGTGCCTTTTAGCTTAAAGGGTAAAGAAAGAAAACATAACCGCGGTGAAGGCCGTTATCATGCACATTTTAATTATGTCCATCATTTTGCCTATGTATGATATATAAGATACTCAACTGTGCAATTATTTTTCCATGACAAATCCACTGATAATGGTAGTACAAAGTCATCAAAAAAAATTAAATCTCTTCCATATCCAAGCACATTATGACAATTTCAGTGATATCAGTTATATTAGTGACTTCCAACTGGTATAACATGTACTTCAGAAGATATATCTTCATGTTAAAAAAAACAGTAAATAACATGGAAGCTGACCTTTTCCAACATATTTAAACAAGAAAATAAATACAAATGCAATTCACTTCAGAAAACACAACATAAAATACAATTTTCTAGATTAAATAGATTAAAAAAATGACAATTTTTAAGTGTGCTAAAAAAGCTTTGCCATCCAAAAAAGACCATCAAAACAAATTGGTTTGATAATGAACTTCAAGGTAGATTTGTTGGAATAATGCGCTCAAACAAATCAGAGAGAATGGTTTAAACACAGTAGACCAGAGGCCAGTTTTCAGGAGGAGCTATAAAACGGTGTCCTTGAAGGCAATGTGTTCAAAAAGCTGAAGCTGAACCAGAGGTCTACCTTTCAACAGGATAATAACCTCAAGCATACTGGTAAATTTAGCAAAGAATGACTCAAAAAGAAGAAAATTAAAGGTTAAAGAAGGGCCCGGTCAAGAAATAAAATACACACAAGGTCCAATGAGAACCTCACTGAAATGTTTATGGAGGGGATTTAATGTGGGCACTGCATGCAAGAGCAACATTTTGCAAGTGAGGAAACTTTACATGGAAGGGTGGCCAAGAATTTGAGCGAGGCACCGTGTGACCAGGAGGACAATAATGCAAAAGACACTATAAGAAGTTATTTGTGCTAAATGGGGCAGCGCTACTGCGTAAAGCCAAGGCTGTACTTACTTTTTCCCACTGAGGAATATTGCATCAATAGATCTGAACAAAGTGTTCAGATAGCCACACAGAGCTCTGATTTCAACATTAAGGTCTCAGCCCGGGATTACATAATGTTACATCATTACAGAGCTTGACACATGTAGTCAGTGTCAGGTTCTATAGAACAAAGCAAAGTGTGGAAGTTTTCATTCCCGTGACACATTTTCAAGCTCGTGCTATCCAGGGATTCGTGCCAGGTAAGCTATTTGTTATAATTTTTTCTTTTTTTGTGGTACAGTTAAATTTGTTTAGCTGAATTTTTTTTTCACTTTTTATTGCCTATTTGGTGATGTTGGAGGACCTACCTTAGGTCCTCGAGACCCTCTAGTTAAAGGCAACCCGTCCCCCTGTTAAAACAACAAAAAATAAACAAAAACAAAAAAACAAAGAAGACTTTAGAATAGAAATTCACTGCACATTGATCAGCAATTCTCTTTGAGAACTGAGCTAAGGCCAGAGAAGTAGCCCTAGCGCTTTAATTCAAACAGTGTTGCCTTATGAGCACATGTTCAATACTGCTTACAACAATTTTATTAGTTTCACTGTACAGATGCAAGGTGATAATGCCGTACCACAGAGAGGGGGGGAGAAAACAAAAAACCTTGATTGGAATCGAGGTGTGGGCATTATTTACTGTACCATCCAGATGAGACATTGATTTCTGTGGTCAGCATGTATTTGTTGTACAAGTCCTACACTGCACAATGTAAATTAGCTGGGAAGAAGCTGGGTTTGAACCAACACAGCAGTTCTTACAGTTTTGGGAAGAGATGGACCAGTTCAGTCAAACGTAAAACACAAAAGTTTTGGAAGTACAGAACTTTTGAAACAAATGAGATCTGATGACATTAGTAGTGCACTTACACTCTACTGAAATAGAACTTCTCCATCAGTATGTGAGAGTAGATCATAAATTTATAGAAATTTATACAAACAGTATGCTTAAAGTACAAAGACTCAGCTGGTCATTATTCAGCTGAAGGTAAGCTCAACAAAGTGTGTGACACCTTAGTTCAGTGGTTTATACATTTGCCTAACAAGGAAATGATTGTGGAAGGAGACCCAGGTCCCCTTGGGGTTGTGTAAGGAAGGGCACTGAATACAAAAATCTGCCACATCAAACGTGCGGAGCTACCTGCTGTGGCGGCCCCTTATGAATAAAAGTGGCTTTGACTTTAGCTGCTTGAGCAGGCTAACTCATTAAAGATACTTGTTGTTTATTTCCTTTTCCCTTATCTTTGTCTTACATAACAAAGTCGATAAATGCTGAGAAGTAGTCTTCCTACTTCTCCACACAGTAATGATATTTCCAAAAGACAGAAATATGTCTGCTTTAAATGAAAGCCATTTTTCTTAGTTTAGCTTTTTCACCTATTGCGTACAACACCATGAGAGGTCATTTGAACGTGGTAAACAGCCCCTCTTGACACCCACAGCCGTGTTTTTCAATCCCTTTCCAATTTTCCCAGTGCAGGAAAATGTTAAGAGGTTTAAATACGTCGGCCTGAACACAATCTTTCCTTTATTACTCTGCTCACGGTACCCTTTGCATGCTTGATCAGTAGGTCTGCTGTTGGGCTTAATGTTCAGATTGGTGTTTCCACATACAAACAAACACAACCGTTTAAAACTGCAGAAGCCCACAGGTGATTGAGAAGTGCAAGTGCCATCAACCGGGATTGAGGCTGTGGCTGCACATGCACAGCTTCTTTGGTAAAGCTATAATGAACATTTCTATATGCAGAGCCATGTCCATAAAAGAAACTGAACAGCTATGTGCTCGAATTACAAGGATAGGTGATTATCCAGGATGGGGTTATGTGATGGTGGACTGTCTAATGATATTGCTACTTCATAACATCACTACATCTGCGCTGCTAGAGGACCTAGTTTCTTTAACTTGCCTGCTGCTACTCTAGCTGTTTGCAGGTGATCTGCATTTCTGAAAATCTGTTGTGTTTCCATCTGCTGTTTTATTGTACTGCATTAATGGTTTTAATGCTGTATCATGTGTCTTCAGGGCTGAACCCAACAAGGTGAGGTTATTGTCTACACTTGATATAATACCCACCATATATCCACCCCCAGGTTCGCCAGGCTCACCCTTAGGACCTGGAGGTCCTGGTGGCCCGATCACTCTACCAGAGTCTCCCTACAGACAGAAAGACAGATGCTATTTAGAAATTTCTCCATAAACAAAACATTAAATCAGCCCTGTCTTCTTAACAAGCTAAAGAAAGTGCAGTGTTACACACAGGGAGGTGAAAAAAAGGGTGAGAAGATACAAGGATACACATGTGAACGATGTCAACTCCAACATGTTACGTTAGTGGGAGAACCTTTTTTTGCATATTTGTCACACTCACATGTTTCAGATCATCAAACAAATTTTAATATTAGACAAAGATAACTGAAGAAAATACAAAATGCAGTTCTTAAATGATGATTTCATAAAAAAAACAACCCTATCCTAACCTACCTGACCCTATGTGAAAAAGTAACTGCTCCCCTTGTTAAATCACTACCACCACCATGTCTGACTGTTGCTACAGTGATCTTTTTATGAAATGCTTTGTTTATTTTATGGCAGAAGCAATTGGACTCAAATCTTCGTAAAATTTCAGAGAATAATTTTCCCTCAAATTCTGGGGATCATCAAGATGTTTTTTTTCTTTTTGGTCAGCAGTGGTTTTCTACTTGGATCTCTCCCATAGATGCCATTTTTTTCCTGGTCTCTGTCTTATTGTTGAATCAGGAAGTTTGACCTTAACTGAGTGAGCGACTTTGTTTCTCATCTGTTCTTTGCTATGGCTTTGCTATTAGCCTTACCTGAACAGTGTTTTATTGATACTTATCAATTTTTAGCATGGTGGTAAAGACTAGCTGCTACACGTTAGCATGTCAGCATTGTTGGATAAAGATTACCACCATGCTTAGCATTCATATAGCTGCTCTTTTCTTTTTCTGCTTGTTTTTGTAAAACACTGCTTGAAAAATGAATGAATGACAATATCCCATATTTACTAGTTAGCTTTACAGTTCCTATGAAGAATATATATTTTTGTTGTATAAACATTGCTAGCTGCTGCATCTGCTAAGAATTTTTATTCTAAGCTACGCTAACCGTCTTCTAGCCCCAGCCTCATATTTAGGCCACAGACGCTGCTTATTTTTTTCTCCCATTTATTCACAGAGCACCACATGAATGAAGTGCCTCTTAGATTGGAGTCAGTATAGCAAATTTGACAAAGGAGGATTATACAATGGAAAAAAAGAGGCTTAACCATTTTATGTGAATGAATATAGGAGGCTTAAGCACTCTAGGTCTATTTCTCTGCTCTGGAGAATAACAGAGTGACTCTGGTGGGTGGAGAGAATTGAGTGCATCTTCATTCTTTCTGACAAGTAACAAACCCCATCAAATATGCATGTCAGCTGCACACTTTTCCACTTTTCTAGTTTGCCACTTTCAGCAAAGTGTTTGGAATATAACTGCAAGAAAAAAACCAATTTGCGTACAAAAACAGAGGCGTGAGAGGCATCAGAGACAGGAACACAAAGTTACAGAATGACTGAGGATTGGACGAAGGGCAAGTAATCTAAAAGGCATCTTTGCAAGCTGTCTGGCATGTTGAACCTGTAATAAAACATCATAGCTTCATTTTTCTTTGCTTTCAGGTGAGGACTTGATTTGAAGTTTACCTACCTTTTCTCCTTTCAGTCCATCGTTCCCAGGTACCCCTGGCTCCCCTGGTGAGCCCTGTAAATAGTGGTGAAAAGAGACACATCTATCACCAGGCCTTCATCTTCTCACACACATTTATCTCCTCCTCCTCACTGCTTCAGCAGGCTGCTGTGTTCCAACATAATTTCCCTTAGCCAGGATTTATGAAATGCCTCTTTTCCCTCCCTGCTTTTGAATAAAGACAGATGCTCATTACCGAAGCAGGTGTGGAGAACAGATTGGGCCTCTGCCTCCGTTCCCGGCATAAAGCGCTTAGATTTGCCTCTTTCCACTAATTAATTCTTAAATTTGATTACTGATCGTCTGTGTAAAAATTCTGGACTTTTCTCCCCCACTTCTTCTCTGTCTCTGCCTGCTAAGGTTAATCAATTTATCTCTCTATTTGGCTGGTGGAGTTAAGAAAGAGGATGATACGGCAAGGTGACAGATAAGGCAATGAGAAAAAGGAAGACCTGACATGAAGTGCTAGCATTTATGATGCCAGGACACTTACTGGCTTGCCCGGGAGTCCTGGGGCTCCAGTGGATCCAGGAGGGCCTTGCTTCCCCTGGAAAAACACAATGGAAAACCAACACTATATTATTCTATATATTCGATTCACTTTGTTTGGTGATAGATATCATTTCTGGGCTTTGAGTGTTCTTGCCCAGCCCAGCTACAATGCAAAAACTGACTTTCCAAAGAATTTCATGAAACGTTGCATTTTTAGTGTATGTTGGGGATCCCATCGAGACTGAGCAACAGTATATTTGCATGACGTGGTATTTCAAGTTAAAGCTATGATGTTATTCTGTAAAAGCTTCTCATATTCACTTCCATTTTGAACTCGGTATTGTTTTTATATATGAGGATGATCTAAATGATTCACATGTTACCATGGAAACTGAACTTTTACTGTATCTTGGCTTTTATCTCTCAGTACATCTTTTACAGTAGCACTGAGACAGTGTCTTCTTAATTAACGCTTGATATCATCATGAACATTATTGAAAACACCAAAACTGCGGATTTAGAGTTATTTAATTTGGATTGAACTCAAAATTTCAGTGCATTTTATTTTATTTTCTTCCATCAATGACCAAAACCTCAGCAGCCCTTGTTATTCCGCTCCTCGGTCAAAGCTATAATGGCCTTTCATGCCTATACATGTACCGTTTACCTTGTATTTAGCACATTTTTAGACATCAAAGTTTGACCTACTCTAAATGGCACAGCGCCCCAGAGATAAACACAAAGCCTCACCTCTGGTCCTTGATCTCCCTTTAGTCCTGGCGGCCCCATGTTTCCCTGTTAAATCACCGAAAAGGGTGAATAAGACGCAGACAGGAGGTAGGAAACTGCAGGAAAAACATCTTGACCTCTGTGCTTTGTCGTACACTGCTGAGAGAAAGCCTACGTAGATTTGATTTCTTTCTGAGTTCAGTGTTCAGCAGAACTTTTGTGCACGCAATGAAAGTTTTGGAATATTTGGTAAAACCTAAACAACAGAAAGAAACTTTGTGCAGCACTGTACCCACCGGTAACAGCTCAATAACATCACTGGACTTCGTAGGGTTACTGCCTAGCCTGACAAATATACACTGAAGGCTCCTTCTATTGTTAAAAAAAAAAAAAAAGACTCTTACAAAGAAATCAGCATACCCTGCTGCGACTACTGTTGTACAAACACTGTGGAGAGTTACAGAGAGTACTACGTTGGACAGGAAGGAATTTTGTAGCCTTATTTTCTTGGCAGTAGATACTCAAGTTTTAGTGCAAAGGCTAAGTCTTTGATAAGTCACCTTGAAGCCTTGCGGTCCTTGAGTGCCTCTCTCCCCCTGCAGAAAGTAAAGGAAATAGAAAAACATCCGTTCTCAAGATGTGTATAAAGATCCAAGCCATTTCTCTGGCTGACTGTGGTTAAGGTTTTTTAAAAAATAGTCTTCAAGGACTTTCGTGAAGTTAGCATATGATGTGAAGGTTAAAACACAGAATATTTCCTTTGCCAAGTTAGCTTTTTTTTTCTTGCACTGAGAATGTGAATATAATAAAATCAGCAGCTGCTGAGAAAAAAAAAATATGTGTGTGAAATGTTTTCTACTGTTGCCTTCATACCACACTGCATATTTTTTTTTTTGCACTGGTCTTCTGGCTTTTTCAACAAAGAAACACCAAAATAAGATTAATGTGGTAAGTCTCAGCTTTAATTTGACTGATGTGACACTGTTATGACACAAACATGGTGCTCAGTGTTTACAGGTTGATAAGTAGGGGGCTGATACACCTTGTGACTGCCTGAAGTCTCCAGGCCTTCCCTATACTTCCACTTTCCTCTTTGAGTGGTCTCTCTGCTGATAGTCTGCTATCCAGTCTGTTCTTCAACAAGCAGATTCCATCCTCAATCACACTTAGAGTATTTGACTCAGTCACTTGAGGATAGTCCCCTTCTTCACCCTGAAAAGCTCTTACTTACTTTATGTTTAGGATGTTTTTTCTCTTATATTCTATGGATTTGTCTGAATATTAACACACATGATGCTCCTGTACGCACTGTTGCTTCAGAACTGCTGCCATGCTTTACACATGAGGTCACATGAGCTTTGGTTTATGAGCCATTCCTTTTTTCCCCCCCTACTACATTCTCCTCTTTATAACATTTGATTGAGGTTAATTTTGTGTCATTGCAGAAAATTGTTCCACAGCTCTTGTAGCTTCCTATTGTTCTTTTTTTGTCTTTTTTTTGTTGTAAATTGCACGCCTTTGTCTCCTATTTTCAGGGTTACCATGGTTTCGTATCCTGTTTTGAATCCTCTGAGGTCATGGCGTCTTAATCCCTGATGGGGACACATGTATGCCGACACACAGAAAACATTTCTGACTTGCCGTGCAGTTACAAATGGGTTTTTCTTTACCACAAAAATATTTTTCCCAGCCATCAACGATATTTGTGTACCCACTTTGTGCTGCTTTAGAGCAAACAGCCTCTCTGATAGATTCTCGATCTCCTTCACGTGAATGATGACCTCTTTATGCCTCAATCTGACAGGCAACTCCACTCTTTCACGCTTCTGGGTGTGTCTACTTACTTTTGAACCCTTCTATTTCAAATATTTCACATGTGATTCTTTCAGCATCGACATAAACGTAATTAAGGCTGAGACTTGGCACTTTATTAAAGATTATCTCAAACTGGATGCAGTGACAAAGACGGTCTGATTTTTTTTAAAAGTATCGCTTTTCAGGCTCTTGATGATATGGACTGCATCTCTGCTTGTGATTTGTTCTTTTCTCTTCATTCAGCTGACTGTCTTTTGATGTTTTGGTCAATAGCTGCATCAGTGGCCTTTTGTAATCTGCTTGCTTCCAGTAGATGCGTCTGTTTGTTTTGAGGTCCGAACAATAATTGCATGCCAATTTATTCAGTGGCTCACCTTGTGCTTCTTTACAAAGCGCAAGGATGAAATTCAACTCAAAATCTGCACAGCAGGTGAAGTCCCATTGTTCTTTCAGAAATCAAATGTCAGTCCTGCTTTTGTTGACGCTACGTAAGAAATCGGTGTTTTTCACACTGTGGTGTTGGAGGCAATGTCTGAAACCTAATGCTTAGTTTCCTGTAGTTAAATTGTCTTAATAATGGGAGAATCTCACCTCATCTCCCTTTTCTCCCTTTAGGGTTCTTTCCTTCATTTCATCCTTAAAAAAAACAAAAACAAAAAACAGGAGAAAGCAGATGACTTTAAAATTTGACTGTACCGTACTTTGTGTGCAGTCTGAACAAGGAACACCAGTAAATAAGACACTCTACATAAACATTTCATGTTCGGTGACATAAACAGCTGCTTACAGTTCCAGAAAGCTGTCTTAATCCATGTGCTGTCATCACCTAGGAGTAATGAAAAAGACACAGTGTTCTCTAAAAAGTTCACTGATCTCACAATTAGTGGAAGTAAAAACTGAAATAAATAAATAAATTTAATTAAATTAAATTAAATAAAAAACAAAACAAACTGAGCGGAGCTACTGAATATTTTAAGAATGCCTGAATGGTAGCTTCTACTTAATCCACAAATGACTCTCTTGCCACCAGTCTGAACCCAGGTTAGATAAGAAAAGATTAAATCTGTATTTTTCCTTTTTCGTTCACGGTATACTTTCAATGCAGCTCAGAGATGAGGTGACAGTGCAGCTGGGCAGAGCCTGCTACAACAAAATTAAATGAAAAGCACGAGGTCAAAACCACTTGATGCACCGAAATTAAAGTCGCAAATTGAAGTGTTTGTACGGAGCTCCAAGATTCATATCAAATCATCATGTCGCTTAGACCCGGCATTAACGCACTTCCCATCAAATCAGATTACAGTTTGAAATGAAAGCGCGGGTGTTGATACACCTGTGAACGAACAGCTACTTAGATGGCTAAACTGCTGAGAAATTGAAAACAAGTAAACATGCAAAAGTGTGACTCCACAAAGTCCTTCACTTTGAAAAATAAAGATGTTTACCATAAAATCCAGTTTCACAAAAGACCACAATTGCCTTTCAGAGCATGCACACACCAGGGAGAGGTGGCACGGTGCAGCTAGCGATGATACGAGCGATTGTTTCAGTTGGATTGCTCACAATCACATTTCAGCA
The DNA here is from genome assembly GCA_015107715.1 of Tylochromis polylepis. Lineage (NCBI taxonomy): Eukaryota > Metazoa > Chordata > Actinopteri > Cichliformes > Cichlidae > Tylochromis > Tylochromis polylepis. The sequence continues at coordinate 36,232 of VVHJ01011953.1, forward strand.
CTGACACTGGAGACATTTACTGAAGGCAGCTTCCTCAGACCTATCTGTGCAGATGCAGATACAATCTGGATACGAGCTTCACCACAGAAATGTTGGTATAAAGTGGACAAAAGGTTTTAAAGTGGATCTGATGTTTCAGGCCTAGCGCATCTATCTGCAATCATCAGAACTCATTATGTCGGAATGTCCTCAGGCCTCTTGTGTTAACCATGTATTTTGTGCCTGTGTGCCGTTATAACCCGGTCATTCTTGCAAGATTTAATGATATCAGAAGCAAGAGAAAACAGAAGCAATCTGGGGACTAAAAGCCATATCTGTGTGGGGAGATTTCTGTGCGTGCCTACAGCTGACATAATTTTCATTAGTAACTGGACTGTTTCTCGTTTAAGTTTGATTGTTTTATTCTCTCTCTCCAGCCGTTACAGCTGTTCTTATATCCTTACTAAATGTGTCTCTGAGCCTTTAGGAAATTTTGTTGTGAAGAGGCTACAGAAAGCAACCTTGGGGTGCTTTCTCTACATTTAGCAACAGTGGTCAAACTAAGATTTGACAATGATACTGAAACCTCTAACACATCCCCGTAACAATCAGTCAACCTTCAACTTGCATATTCTCAATGTCTTTACTCATTGTCATCACCATGTGACTCAATTTCTGTCTGAATTTTTACTTAAGAGCCGCGAATAACTGCTCTACATAACCTGGCATAACAGATTCATTTTAATACATTATAAGCTCTATTGTAAAGGCGGGACAGTAAAAAAAAACAGCACAGTCTCAGAGCTAAAAAGACTGTTTTGCCACATTAAGGACATTGGGGGAAGTGATGACCGTGCATGCCTGTGAGCGCACTGCTCCTCCCTGTCACTAATAAACACAGGCACAAGAAGGTTTATGAAGGGAGGGTAATGATCTGAACCCTCGCTTCTGCTGTGTAAGGGAAATCAATGTTTAACTGCCAAAATTATCTGCCACGGGAAAGCAGAGAGCACAGACAGAGCCTGGTACTAAATATTCAAATAGCCTCATTTATCAAATGACTAATGTTTTCGTCTCTGCCGTGTGCTCTAGTACATATCTCCTATATCCTGGGTGGCCCACACCTCACTACACAACAATGAACACAACTGAGTATTTGTTTCGATAGAAAAATTCTTAATCCACAAGCAGAAACAAAATTTCAGTAAAAGAAAACAAACAAACAAATAATTAAAAAAAAACCACAAGATAACTCAGGGTTAAAACCACTTGCATTGACGTATATTTTTATCAAATGACATTTTTGTTGGTTACACAGAATCCAGTGAAACCAGCAGAAATTGAGTGATGTTTGTTCACTCTATAATTAAGTTGTCTAATTTCCTTATGACTCACTTGCTAACGAGCAATGAAAGTGAGAACGAGAATCAAAGCCATCAAACTTTGTTTCCAAGCTCATGTCTCAAGCCTTCAGAAGTTCAATAGGAAGCAGATCTTTAGAACAAAACCCATTAGGGCCAAGTCATCTAAATGTCAAAGCCCTCATTTTGAGACACAAAGACTTTAAGACTGTGTTTTCATTTGATACTTTTTTATCCTTTTCTTTCTTTCTTTCCTTTAAAAAAAAAAAAAAAGAGGCTACAAATAGTCCCCCTCCCTCTGGAGTCATTACTGCCGCCTCGGAGATCTTTACCTGATTCGTCACAGTGTATTTTTGTCTTTAAAATGTCTAAGCAATGAGTTCTATCATGCCAGCACCACCCACTCTGTGTCACCTTCAGCGTATGTCAGACATCCACTGTGACGTCAGTGTTTCTCTGTTTCTGATCTGCCTTTCAGCTGAAACTGTCGTGCAAAAGAAAAAAAAAAAGTAAGACTGAGGCCTGTAATGGTTTGTAATTCTCTAATTTAAAATTATGAGCACCACGAGCAGGCCATGTGCTGCGTGACCCCCATTACTTCACACGACAAAGACTTCCAGGCGGAGGATTTCAACATCTGATGAGTGCAAATGTGTTCAGTTGATGCCAGACACACAAAAAGTCACAGTTCGTAGCTTTTCAGTGCAGTGAAAGCTATTCCGTGCACAATTCCCAGATATGCATGTGGTTTATAGTTCACAGGGAGCTGCCAATTATCAGTGAATTCATTATCTGAAAAAAGAGGAAGCTATTTCCAGAGAAATTCAACATGACTAATCTCATCTGCCTTAAAAAGGCTGCCCATGTTTGGTGCCCTTTATCAACACTGATCCTCTGCTCATATTAAAAAAAAAGTATATATTTAATGATAGAACAGAGCTGGAGGACTGTCAAAGAAAGGAAATTGGTTAAAAGATGACATGCCACCATGGTCGAGGCGTGACTGCAAAGGTAAACACTGCACTGCTCTTGATTCCTTCTCCTCGGTTCCCAAATTCTATTATGAACAGCTCGGTGACGTACAAACCTCGGACATATTTTCGTGTTCGTCACAATGAAAAAGGACAAACAAATGCTTTTGTGACTCCTCATCCAGCACGGTGTGTTGTCTCTCAGGATGAAACCTAAGAATGCCATTTCATGCTAACTCATAGTAAAGGCTATTTCTGTGAGGCGGGGTTGAATAGATTTACTTACAGGACCGGGAGGACCAGGAGGACCAGGAGGGCCGACATCACCCTGAAAATCCAACAGAAACATTGTATCAGTCGCTGCTTATGATGGTGACAGAGTGACAAGCTGGCAGTGACAAAAAAGAAAGAACATAAAAAAGCACTTGAAAAACCAGTGCTGAAAGCAAGCTGCCACAGGTTACCTGGAACAACTACATCAATAGGTTTAAGAGCAACAGTTAAGAAAGCAATAACATGAGCAGTCTTTGGTGAAAACACTGTCATAGCCAAGAGACGAGCAGAAACAAAACACACAATAATTCTCCTTAAAGAGCGTGCTGGGATACTGCCTCTAACATGTCTCACACAGAATGATAATTAATGTTGTGTATGTCCGTACCATGTAACCTATAAGCATTGTAATGGGGTTATTAGGTGCCCCAGGGAACCTTTTAATTTGGCAAAGCATGTGGGAGTGTCAGTTCTTTCATTTGTAATTTACAAACTGTAATTTTTGTGGTTGTAATAGAGCAAAAAAACAAAACAAAACAAACAAACAAAAAAGTCATATTTGTGAACACATAAACAAAACATGTTGTACCTTACCACTTTTTAACATAAAAAGGTTTCAGAGATTTAAATGTCAGTTTAAAAATACCCACATCCTGCAAGTTAAAAAAGTCACACAACTCATTTGTGGCATGGCTCTTGGGATGCCAGTGTCAGTAAGTCCATCACTTTGGTCCAGAGAGAAAAACCCCTGTTTGATGGATTGCTATGAAATTGCACAGAGGTATGCATTGTTCCCCGATGATGAATCTGGCTGGCTTTTGGACTGTAAGACTTCAAGAAATATGGTTCACATTTCAATGCTGCACGTGCAAAATATCAAAAGGCTCTGGTCATCCTTTAACTGTTCCTCTTGGAGGAAATGTTTGACTTTTAGTGCAATAGCTTGACAAAACTGGGATGGACAGCCATTCAGTTGGCCACATAGTACCAAGTTTTCCTCTACTGTCATGAACAGGTCATGTTTTCTTCTTCTCCTACTAAAAAAATTGCACAAAGTTTCATGTGTCTAACATTTGTCATAGTGACTTGATCCTTCAAGCATTTTTTGAATTAGTTGGATGCCCATTCACAGTCCCAGAGGAGCAAGGGATCAAACTGCCAACACAGCCTACTTCGCAAAGAGAGCCAGGCCGCACCTCTGACAGAAATACCTCCACCTGTATGGGCTGCTGTAAAAATGTGGGGTGCGACAAACCTAATCGAGGAGTTTAATCATTTTGGTGATTCAGCAGCTCATCATCTAGCACCACCAGCATCACACCAAAACTTCAATTTTTCCAGCTATCTAAAATAATATGCAGAAAACAGTCAGAATTATACATACTTGGGGTCAACATGACAGCACTGATATAATGGGAATGCCAGCAATTTAGCTCCAGCCTCACACCTCTGCAGGTATGACTGCTTTAGAAGCAACCGCAATCAACTGAAGTCCACATACATCTATTCAAAATCAAGTTTTGCATGCATTATTATCTGTGCCTACCTTTCAGTGCCTACCTATTGAAAGTACAGAATGCAATCATTTTGAATGCATGTGAAGGAACTGCAAAATAGGGCAACGTAAAAGAATTTGTTGCGTATTTGTTCTTAGTTTAAAAGCCAGGAGCTACTGGTAAAATGTGTAAATTGCGCTGTCTGCTTGAACAGTAATACTTCATTCTTCTTTAGATCTAACTTCCTGCTTAGTGACACATAAAGAGGCACACTGAGATAGATAATTAAAGAAAATACCGTACAGACACCACTGAGAACTCTGGTCCTGGTTTGTTTGTCTTTACCACAAGAGAATTCTTCTACAAATTATTGCTCTGACTCTATTATATTAACATGTAGAAAACACAAAAATACACACACACACACGCACACACACATACACACAACCTGTCAGTGATAAGAAAATGAGCTGGACCATGCTTAGAGGAGCAAATGATACAAACACTTGCAAATGTAAAAAACAAACACGCACAACAAATCGTCTGCAGCTTCATTATTTGTTGGCAGATGATTTTAAAGATCACTGGAGGATAAACGGACTTGAAGAAGAAGAAGATAACTAACTCAGGAGGTTTAGCCTCAGAGTCTCAGGGAGCAGAAACAGAGGGAATCATCATATTTGACACTTGACATTGATGTGACTTACTTTTTGTCCTTTCATGCCGCTGGATCCCTCGGCACCTGACTGACCCTGTGGGAGAGGAAGGGAAGCCTCAGTTAATGACTCTGTAACGCAGTGGCATTGTAAATGTCAGTGCAGGAAAATACGTACAGGATCTCCTCTTTCTCCTTTCTCCCCCTTTTCCCCCAGGACTCCAGGCTCCCCCTTCTCCCCCTATATGAACAGAGCAGATCTCTGACAGTGACTGACAGCCAAAGCAGGACGAAAAGACACAAAGACACAAAGCTCTGAGAGTGAAACTTAGGTAAGGACAGTTGCTATGAATAAGTAATCAAAAAAGAAAAAAAAAACATACAGTACACTGTCATCTCAAAATCAAACGAGTTTGTAATTATGGAAGGGACCAAAAGAAACACAGTGGCACACGCTTCATGAGCCTGTGGCGTTATGTTGGACTTGCAGGATAATGAAAAACTTAATTCCCTGTTGCATTGCAGCACTTTCATGATGCCGTTCCCCTGCCTGCCAATAGATGGCACTTCGTGACTGCCAGTGAGCTGGCCCTTGAAGTGTTTTGACAGGATTTCTTCCTGTCAGTTATGTGGCGAATATGCTAAATAAACAGAACTCTAAGACAAATGTGCTCACTCCTTGGTCAAGACAGATAGTTAATGAATAATTTGTGATAAATATAATTTTTTTTGTAATCGTATCCACAAAGGAACTCGCTTTCTCACAATCTGCATACATTCAGCAATTACTTATGACCTTTATTGCTCATATTTTTTGTCATGCAAGGCCTTGGAGCATAGATGCTTGGCTACAATTAGGAGGTGTGGCAAATATGTTGTCTGTCAGAGATTCCTGTTTCATGGGACATGTGTGAAGATTTGTAGGGACTGCTTCACATACTCTGTGCAGAGACAATATGGAACATCTGTTTACCAGTCTCATACGACAAAAAGACATCTGAGAAAGTTTGCAGCACATTTGTATGCTCACTAATAGCGCCTGGATGCTAACAGACAATAATTGCCATTCAGTCCCCCCGTTACTTCGACTTGCTAATGACAGCCATGGTATATTCATTTAATGAGAGATAGTCAGTGTTTCCTCATCCAAATTAGGAGCTGTTATTAAGTCAGTAGTGGCTGAAATGTATGAACAGATGGATTGTCTTATTAATATTTTAGTCGGGGAGGAGGAACAAGTGGCAAAACTGACTTTGAGCACTAATTCTTTGCAGCTTTATCAACTATGTGGAAACTCACCATACCACTGCGGAAACGTTACAAGAAAATCAACTATATGAGTGTTGGGAGGGTGTAAAGTAGGCCGCCAACCCACTGTGCTGCACACAGAATTGTGGAGGTAGTTAGCAGGTGAGTTATGACTGGCATTCAGTGTAACACATAAGATGGAAAACTACTGTTACCCGAGTTGTCACTTGTACACTGTAATCTAGTGCAGACTCATGGCAAAAAATAAAAAAAAATTCTATCTTTATCTTTGTTTGAGCTCCACGGAAGATTATTCAAAGTCAATTTACTGGCAGAGGTGTATGTAACAAGTTAATAAACCTTTCAAACGAGATTAACTGCGCCACAGCCAATATTTATGTAGATTATGACTGTATTTATACGAAGAGAAAGCCCACCGTGTATAAGACAGGGAAGCGCTCCACCTGTGGATGTCTGCGGGTGATATGTTGCCTCTGAGAAACCTTGACTCATCAAACTGCAATTAAGACTGTCTTCCATCCCTCTATCCATCAATATCTGCAGCATTCTGTCAGAGCCCATTTGAAACTGTCAGTGGGAGACGCAGTTATGGAGATGTAATTCATGAGAACACCGTCTTCCCAGCACATCATCCACTGCAGACCCTTTTTTTTCCCTCCTTTAAAACATTCACACGCTGTTGAGTGAGTGAGTGAGTGAGTGAGAGAGAGGGGGCTCAGCTCACACAGATGTTGCACAAGCTGCAGTTTAGTCTTACTTGCGTCTATTTTGTCCAAGTTAAAAAATGCACAAGGATGGCACTGAGAGGTACGGAGAATCCCCGACGCTGTTCAATTATTGCTGCTTGTGAAAACTGTTACTTTTCCTTCCTCTTGGAGGTGTGAGGCTTTATCTGCTCTCGCCTATTGTCCCGGGTTTGCTTAAATTCCTTTAAATGCATTACAGTTGTGTTTTTCATTATGGGAGATTAAAATGTGCAGTGATTCTCTGGGACACAAGTTTCCTTGTCAGCCACAGAAAGCATAAATTTATAATGATAAAGTGAAGACGTATCCGTGATGTAGGGGCATGACTGATTTATGGCAAGGGCAAGGCTGGCATGCACATTTAATGGAAGAATTAGAGCATGGGAACAATAGTGTTTAGCAGCGTATGTCTCATCCAACATCTACATAAGCATTAAAATTAATGCTTTAATCATGTCCTTTAATCAAAATGTTACGTTTAATCTAATTGCAAACGTAGCTTTAGTCTCCTGCGAGCGTTGTCCCCTTCAGGCGTAACGCTACATTTAATAAGAATTCATTTTAATGTTTTAAGTCAGAGCAGTCCTGCAGGTCTACTTTCTCAAGCACTTGTAAACTTGTAGCACACGCCATAAACCCAAACGCTCAAAATTAAACAGATGAAGTCATGCAAACTTCATATTTAAACATTCAAAATTGTGTTGGGTTGAAGAGAACATTATACACGCAATCATAGACTGACTAAAGTATGAGCAGGAAAGCCAGGAGAAAGGTGAGCAAACGGGTGGAGCTACACTGGTTTTAAAATAAAAATTGCTGTGTGCCAAGCTATAACTTGCTCCACTTGTTTCATTTACCTTTGTGTCACATTAGCAAAGCTGTGACACCATAAGTGAAAGTGATATGTTGGGAGTAATGCTCTGCTCAGTGTGAAAATAAAGACCTGTGAAGGGACATTCAGTTTTTCTCCATTGAGGTTTTGCTATATTAAAATAATGCTTATTCTGTTACAGTGTGATGCTGCTTAAGTCTGAATGGGAAAATGGAAAAGACACAAATAATTGCCTGGATAAGGTAATATGAGTGTCTTTAGGTCAACTTAATACCTGACAACAGAAGAGAAGAGTCAAAAATAAGGTAAGTTTACTTTGTCAGCACTAAAATTTACTCTAACCAAACAGTAAATTTAGAAGTTTATGGAAACATTTGACTTAAAAGTCTAGAGTCAAATAATCAGGACAGAATACTGTTTAATTTCTCTGCCTGACACGATTCTAAAAATAATTATTTGTTTCAGTTTTTTTTGGTTTTAGCAAGTCTTTTTCTTCTCTATGTTCAAACTCTCAAGCCGTTTTTTTTTTTTTAATCTAAGAAAGGGTTTCATTAAAGAAAAGTAGCATTTGAAAATAAAATAAAAAATTCTAAGACAGCAATCGCAGGGTTATTTTCATTTCCGCCAAATAAAATTTGGACTTTTATGGATTAATCTTATGATTCAAGTATAAACACTAAAGCTGCAACTCGGCAGCCGGTTGGTCAAACATGAAAACGCTTGTCATTTGATTCACACGAACCACAATACGTGCTGCACCTCCATCTATGGTATATCTACTGCAGTCCCATTTGTTTTGAAGTATAATAAGTGCGTCCTCATATAGACAACTTTCTTTTTCAAGGTTGGCCAGCTGACACTTCTCCCTCCTCTGGGCAGAGGGAGCAGAAGGTTTTCTGCGGCCCGAGCTGACACCACCGCAAAACGATACACCTATACATCAAATGAACAGCTGCGGTCAAGAGGGTGTCCACTACACAATGGCTTTCACTCTCAGCATGATCACAAGTAGGCCACTGGAGGCTTGGCGGGTGGTGGTGGATTTTTTTCTCTTTTTTTTTGAAGGAAGCAGGTTACAAGAAAGACAACGGGAGGTCTGGTACAAGTTTTTTTTTTTATGCTGTGTATGTCATGCAGCCTCTGGTGAGCTACAGCACCCCTGGGCTTCACGAAAATGATTGCAAGGCCTGTTTGCTTTTTTTTTTTGTTTTTTTTGCAAAAGCACTGTATGTAATGACCATCTGTCTGTTGGAGTGTGAGCAGTGAGTCATGCTGGGCTGCACTGCAGGAGATGCAGGGCGGGAACAGCTATTTAACTTGCACAGTAGATAGTGTACAATTGACTGAAAGGTG
>VVHJ01011969.1:2128-12558 GCA_015107715.1 Tylochromis polylepis
AAATAAAAATATATATATATATATATTTTTTTTTTTTTTTTACCGTCGTCATCATTTTGCCATTCTTCTCATTTTTCTCATCAACAGTACCACCATTGTTCACATTTTTTTTTTTTTGTCATACCGGTGCAATGACTACCAACATCAGCGTCATTACTACTGTTTATATCTACAACATAGCTACTTGTTGCATATCACTGCCATCATGATGCCATGACAGTTATTGCAGTATTTACTGTGCAGTACATATAAACAATAGTCTTCCCATCAGCTTTTGCACATACACCATATATGAACAGTAAGTACATACAAACCATGGTTACCATGTTAGCTGTTTAGCACCAAAGATTAAGAAGCTAGTTGGATAGACTTTTTATTACTTTTTATAGACATACCCTGACCGTACACCTGTTCGGCTGCTTGTTAATGCAAATATTTAATAAGTCAACCACATTTTAGCAACTTGGTGAATCAAGTCAAGCACTTCTTTGGGTGAAAATGCCCTGTAGATGCCAGAGGTCAGAGGAGAATGGCTATATTGCTGTGAGCCAATAGGAAGGCAACAGTAACGCAAACGATGATTTGTTACAAACAAGGTACACAGAAGATGATCTCTGAATGCACAACCTGATGGACAAACAGAGCTATAATCCACAAACAGAGCTGCGGTGGACCAACTGACCAACAAACTGACACCGAAATAATATTTAGAGCTGGTTTTTATCACAGTTTTGAACAGTAAATATCTTTATCTCTCACACAAATAGGGTAATTAAAAGACAGTTGTACACAGTTTGAATTGTCAAATGCCAGTTTAGCAAGTGGCAGTATTCCATTCAGGTGCTCCAGAGCTAGCCTCACTGTGCACGCTGCCTCACAGAACCAGCATCATTAATGTGATCAATTAAACCTGTGCTTTTCTGTAGGGATGAGGCAAAGTGTCTGCTAAGAAAAGATCTGTTAGAAATGCTAGCTTGCGAAACATTATATATATATATATATATATATATATATAAATCATCTAACCCCCATCTTTCTCATCATGTATGACACTTCCTATACGCGGCAATGGCAACCCATGGTCCCTGTGCTAATCTCCTCTGCCAACCACGTGTCTTACAGTCTGCTGTCACATCATGTAACAATTAGAACCAAAATTTTAAGATAGAAAAATATCTCCTTCCCCGCGATTTTATTTCTCTGTGGCAGAAATATCATCATTTCACTTTAGGATTATTTTACTCTTTCTCTTATTAAAGGAGTGGCTTAGAATGATAATCCTTGTCTTAGAAATGATTTCTTTTTCTTAAAAAAAGAGAAACAAATCCCCCCCAGAGCAAATGAAATCAGACCTTCCCTTTGCATTTTTCACAAAACAGTGCTCTTTTTCATATTTTCAATCCTGCCCTGACAGAGTCTGTGCTTGGTGGAAAATATCATCATCATCATTTCATCTGCTCATAGGAGTGTAATGATCTGTTTAGTATGTTAGCAGCATGGCACTGAATCAGTAATGCAATATGAAATGTTTACTTAACTTCCCCCCGCGTTTGATCGTTCATGCAGAGGAGCAGGTTGAAAGAATGAGTAAGGATATTACGCTGCAGAGCTGGTGCTTCTGTTGCTAGCTTCCACTAATGAGGTTTGTTGATGATAATGACTATGGCGGTGATGGTGATGATGATGTAAGTCCCCGAAACAACCTGGGGGAGATCCCGAGAGTTGTTGTTTTAATGAAGAGAATGAAATAGTTCGAGCCAGGAGATAGAGAAACTCAGAGATCCATGGGTCTTAAGAAGGAACAGAGAGGCCAACAGACAGGATGAAAGAATGAAAGCATGAATAAAAGAGGACAAAATAGGGAGATACCAGCCCAGAATATGAAACATGCCAGACTGCACTCAATACATTGTGAACAATGGGCATTGTCATTCCTGCTCCATCCTTGTTTCTGCTTCCCTCTAATACTTTTCCTCAGGTCCCGGCTGGTTGTGCCGATTGTGTTACCCGAGTGGAAGAATAGCACTCTTTCAGTTCTGCCTGCCTGATACTCTGATGGGACCCCTTCTGTTCAGTGTTCATATAGACCAGTTGGAGACTGATAATAACACATATTCCACTGTCTGGCTATATGCCTCGGACTGGCCCTGAGAGACAAAAAAAGACAAAAAATGTGAAAGGGAAACAGAAAGATCTACTTGAAGGATTAGACCCAGAGCGCGGATATGAAGAAGGACAAAAAGTTGAGAGCATAACAAAGACGAGGCCACTTCAGCTTTTTTACAAAGAAGAAGCAAGATGAAAGTTTCTGGAAGAGGACTGAGAATCAAAGCAACGGAAGGGAAGGGAAATCAAAACAAAAGAGAAATTAAGCGAAAAAAGAGGGAAAGTGGGAGGGAAGCAAAGTAAGAGTCCAGTAGTGTAGTTGGATGGAGAGCACATGGTTAGATGGTCTCAGCAGGTGACAAGCTGGTATTACAGGAGAAACAATGGCCTTTAGCATGGTGCCTCACCCAAAATTCAAGATGTCCTCTGGCATACACAGCTTTTAGGATGAGAAAATTGGCATTTAGAAAAGAAGAAGAGAAGATTCATTCTTTTTCTCTTTCCACTTGAGGTGAGACTAAACTGTAAAAGCTGAACCTGACAACATTCACGCTGGTATTCGCCGAGAAGATTTTTTTTTTAAACCTATGCAATTTGGCAACCAAATTCATCCAAAAGAAAAAAAAAACAACCTGTCTTTTGGCGGGGTTATTTTCTCCATGTCTGACTGCACAATAGCATCATGAGACTGTTGGCTTGCATTCGTGTCTGTGTGTGTGTGTGTCTGTGTGCATATAACACGTGCATGAGTTGGTACAATAATAAAAAAATAATAAAATTTTTCATCGTCATCCAAAAATATCCCTGGTAGATTTTCAAACAGCAGGAGTGGAAAGTCAAACAAAAGAAGGAGCGAGTGAATCATTTGCATGTAATCCATCAGACGAAGCAGGGCGAAACTGTCTGATTCCCAGCCAGCTATGGACACCCCACTACCTTTGTTTTATCCAGAATGGGGGAACTATAAACAAACTCCCCATTTTATACTATGCTAATGGGACATAATAAGGCAGAACCAACAGATGTTGCAGCACCTCTTGTGATTTTGTCGCTACTTAATTGTGCTTGGTGCTGCCGAGGCTGCAAACTAATTCAGTCCATTGATTCTTACGTCTCTCCAAGGTGTCTGCATGTATTCCGCCTTCTGGTTTAAAGAATTTGAACTTTGTTCTCTGCAGCAATCCTCCTTCTGACCTGCAAAATCATCCTCACCTCAGGTCTAATCCTGGGTAATTCTAATAAAGACTCTGAGGGCTGTATGCACTAATCTGATATGCCTCCAGACAGAGAGGAGAAGAGCAGGTGATGACGAAGGTGGTGATGATATTGATTATTCCGATATGATGAAGGTGATACTGAATGCATTAGTGATGATGAACATACGGATGAGGATGACAATGGAGGTGATAATGATAACGTCCGTCATCATTATCCAATCCAGGCTGGAAATTTGTCTTCAGCCTCAGCTCAGAAACTGTAAACAGATAAATTAAAACTCTACAGCTGATAGATTAAAGATTCAGGAGAGGTACGCATCCATTCACTGTGCAGTTGTAATAGTTCATCTGGTGTTGTCATTGTCCCTGACAGCCCAAAGGACAAAGACCTTTAACAAAGGTTGTTTTCGGGATGCATTTTCTACCACCAGGCTGAGGAATTGATCTCAAAAATCATGCAACTATTTTCAGAGCCTTTTCTACACCTGAACTGTACTCGGTTTATTGCAGCCGCACGTTTATTTTTTTGTCCAAGTTAATTTAAAATGCTGTTTGATGAATATCTGCTTTTTGAATTTTAAGTTTCCGAAGCAGGCAGTCTTAGAGTGTTGAGTATGTGGTTTCTTAGCTTAAAAAAAAAAAAAAGGTTTGGTGTTTATTTACATACCTGAAATCAGTGTTGATTATGAAGGTGATGCTAATGATGTCTATGAAGATGATGATGATAAGGATAATGAAAACAGCAGGGAACATAACAGCAGTGATTAAAGTTTTGATGAAGAAAATTAAGGTGGTGACAGCGAGGGCGATGGCTAAGATTATGGTCATGGTTAGCGTTTTCATTTGATGCTGATTATATTAATGTTAATGATGATGATGCCGATGATGGTCATGGTGAATAAGGAGGACAGAATAAATATGTAGTGGCCCATCAGGGCAAGAGATTTCTACCTCACTAATAGAGACCACAATAAAAATCTCTTACTAATTCAGTAAAAATTTCCTCACTCTATAAAAGTCAGGAGGATGTCCAATGATGTGTTTCTGCTGTACTGTATAGCAGTGATTCCCAACCACGGCTATCATAATTAATTAAAGAATTGAGTGAACCTGAAGAAGTTGGAACAGGGAAGGTTGTTTCCACCAATTATTTGTATTTATTTATTTAGTATCTTGAAATGTACTAATAAGTACGTATATTGGTCACACTTTTAGTTATATTTCTATCTGGGGTTTTTTTTACCATGGTTTTTCATGAATTTTTTAATCATAGTCTTTCAGTCATTTTATCAACCACTTTGATCACTATTTTAGTCTGCTTTTTAAAAATTATTTTTAGTTAGCTGTTGATATATCTTCTCTTTGGAAGCTTATTTCTGCCGCGAAAAAAGAAAGAAAAAATTGTTAGGCAAAGTTAAGTCAAATTTGGACTTATTTAAATTTCAAGTTGTTTCTTTGAAATTGCAACTTAGACAGAAAGCAGAATAAAACCGTGACCAAAGGCAAAAATGGCTGAAGCTAAAAAAAAAAAGCCATGGTAAAAAGAAAAATAGTAAAACTAAAATTATAGTAAACAGAAGTACTTATTAGTTAACAACATAAAGAAATAAAACTTTTAGATAAATTCTCAGCTAACAATATGAATTAACAACGGAATTAGCACGTTAAAGTATAGATAAACAATTAAAATTACCAGCCAATAGCAAAACCAAAAAGGTTAGCCACAAATTGCTAATAAATAAGCTGCTAATAACACTTAATTGGAAATACACCTCAAAGTAGACTATTTACGATTATAATAAATTGATAAGATAATAATTATGGAAACTTGAAAGAGATAAATTTAAGCCTGTGAGCTAGCTCTGTCAGGAAAATCAACCTGTGCTATACATGGTCACTCTTCAAACTTACTATTTTATGAAAGTTTGCTTCCACCACAAAATTCTGAATTATGCATGGCAAAGAAAAAAAAAAGTAAAAGAAAAGTGAGGGAAAAATCAGTGCAGGAAACAAACTTCCATATAACACACCAAACACATCTGGTGGTAAATTTAAGCCTCAGTTTCCCATCTCTTCCTCTGACATGTCAATGGCACTCCTGACCAGCATTCCCTCCTGCTGTTTCAAGCCTTCCACTACCCCAGCGTCCTCCTGTAGGCTCTGGTGAGATAATTATTCATTACCTCCTATTTTTATGTCTATCATGCTGTGGGGAGTCATGTACTTGGAGCCTTGATGCTAAAATTTAACTATATTCCTTTGCTGTAATAAATCATTTTAAGTTGTCTGACTGACTATAATAGAGAGATGGTAAGCTGAAACTAGTCCAGATCGAGTCTGAAATGAGTTCAGTTGAATACATTTGAAGATGTCAGATGCTGTTGAGGAATGACTTTTTTGTCCATCTGACAGGGCTGTGGGGGTATGTCAGATGAAAAAGGATGGGAACCTCTTAGATATATAAAAGTGTCTTAGCTTACCTCAGATGTTCCTTATCATTACACTGCATGCTGTCTTTCTCTTGGCTTGCATTATCATTCAACAGACATAAAATACCATCCGTGTCATCAAATATCATGCACCCATATTTAAAGCAGCTGGGCTGGTAGAGCTTTTAACATCAGCAAACACACTGTTCCACCCTGATGCCCCTGGATATTCTGATGACCCCCTCCTGCCAGTCACTGCACTGAATCTGCTGATGACTAAGATCTGCTACACTAGATCTTGTTATGTAACTGTGTCTCTCCTGCTGAGCTGGGAGAAATCATTTGTGAGGTAGCAGCCCTGACTTTAATTACTCTAAGTATCGTCTTTAGCTCGAGACCAGAGGGAACGAATTCCAAAGATAACTTCTGAGACAGGTTTCTCTCAACACGACCCAGAGCTGTGCTGACATTTTAAAGAAACCCATACAAGGTCATATAGGTCAAAGCACAAACATATAACCTGATGTTGTGCAGCTTTAATGTACAGAAAAATGTTGCCTGAGGCAAGGTGGACAGCTCAGGGTCCTGCACAAGAAAAACATGCAAACCACATCCCAATGGGATAAGCGAGAAGTGGTGATAAAAGAGAGAGGAGATGAGAGAGTGGAAGATGGGAGCTTGATAGGGAGACATAAAGATGGAGAGGAAGAAAGATGAAGAGAAAAAGAGGTGGAGTGGGTGGCGGTGGCAGCAGAAGATAGATTTAACCCAAGGGCAAGTTTGAGTCTGACAAACTGTCAGTAACTGAGCGGGGGTGACTACAAGTCTACATGTAAATTGGATGCAAATCTTATGTGTGCGTGTGTCTGTATGTGTGTGGTATGGCTGAGGAAGTGTTAGTGACTACACATATCACAGTACGCCACAGGGGACGCAACGGTAAGACAGTGAGTGTGTGGGGGTTTATGTGCAAGGACTTGTGATGTGCTCAGTGTGAGTACGGACCACATGTACATGAGGTGTGTGTGTGTGCGGACCCGAGCTTGCATTTTAAAGTTTCTGTGGGCAGTATATGTGCTCGATGCATAAGTCGCTTCTTCCTCAAAGGCTGTGTGGGTGCGTGTATTTCTGTGTGTGAGTCTCCAAGGAGATGGATTCTGTCCTATGGAATGAGAGTGTCGTCAACCATCAGCGCTTCTCACTGACACGGAGTTCCTCAAAGACACAGAGATGAAGAGAGAGGAGGAACAAAGAAGAAAAGGAAAAGAAAGTCTTTTGAAGGATAAACCATGGGATTAGATAAGGTGCTCCTTCTGGACCATTGAGCCAGTGTACTCTATGTGTGTGTCGGAGAATGTGTGTGTGGAGGAGAGCCCATTGCACTGAGCACATTAGCTGCTCGGGGTGAACAAAGCCCCTCACCTGCGAGCTTTATAATATGGGCCTGGGAGCCAGAAAGGGGCTCAGTATTTGTATGTGTGCAAGTGCAGCCCTGTGTGCAAGCCAGCAACAGGAAAAAGGATGGGTTTTTACTGAATAGAAAAACCAATCTGGCTGCGCATGTGTGTCCCATATCTAGCTTCCATTGATGTGTGTACGTGTATGTGTGTGCATGACAGCAAGTAAATAGAAAAATGGGGGCTGCCTAACCTTGTATTCAATGGGCAGCCATTCTGGTTGTATGTGATTGTGTGTGTGAGTTTGTGACCTAAATCTAGCTGGTGTGTATAAGTGCATGTGTGCCTGTGTGTGTGTGCTTCTCATACATTCCTTTCTGCATGTGGCATAAATTCTTTTATGTGAATCTGGGAGATTTCCAGATGCTGTTCTAATGTTGCACTATTGTTGTGATAATGTGTGTTATGGTACTTTGTTATTGTGCAGCGCCATGTATCATATTA
Source organism: Tylochromis polylepis (assembly GCA_015107715.1). Taxonomy (NCBI): domain Eukaryota; kingdom Metazoa; phylum Chordata; class Actinopteri; order Cichliformes; family Cichlidae; genus Tylochromis; species Tylochromis polylepis. The sequence continues at coordinate 9,782 of VVHJ01011969.1, forward strand.
CAATAGCAGAATGGACGACAATCTGAGAGTGCACAAGTGTTGCTTCCCACCGTGACCAAAAGTGGCCAGAGCCGTTTGAATTGGATTATCTCATACATTTTCTATTATCCAGCAAGACCTTGAAAGAGATGGGCCTGCTGAGAGTCAGAGCCAGAGATTTAAAGGGTTTGGCCAATTTGTAGGATGCCGCCTCTCTCAAATAGGAGCATTTGTTTAACTTATTTTTTATTTTTGTTGATTTATCCAGGTTAGTTTTGTTGAGATCAAGGCACTCCTTAAAAGCACCGCTAACTTACTGGCAGCACAATTAATTAGCAGGTGAAAACAATTAAAAGATGTCAGCGTGGATGGTGATTAATCTCAGAGAAAGATGCAAGGAAAAAGTAGAGCAAGAAGGATTGGGGTAAACAGAGATAAAGCTCTAGCTAAAGCAGATGAATAATACAGGTATTGGGTAAAATATCTTGTGATGATGTCCACCCAAACTACAAAGATGGGTCAGTTCTTAACACTAGTGGTGTTTCACCATGTAGTTGTTTTTTTTTATGTTGAGATTTTGATTTGACTCAAATGTTACTTCAAGGTAAATCCATTAAAGGTCTCAAGCCTTTTTCTGTGTAACTGGGACAACATCTCTAGGGATGCCTGCTGCTGTTGAATTGAATGTCATGACATAATTTTATCAATGCTTTAAACACACAGACTATACTTCAGAGGCAGCTGGAAAGCCCAACATAGAACATTCCCTTGTTTTGCAGTTTTGTTCTGCACAAAAATTTAATTGCATCTTCTCTACCTCATGCTCCACTTCTCTTCCAATTTTTTGTGGAACTTGGGTAAGTAGCTTTAGCATTTAAAGAAATGCAACAGTCAATTAAATTTACCCCTAAGTTCATAGCTGGATGCGTAAAACAATTTCCAGGTAGAAAAGCTCTTCTCATCCTAAACCTGCGATGGCTAATTTTCTGCTCTCTTTTTGGCAGCACAGACATACACATACATACACATACAATACAAAGCGTGCACGACCATTTCTCTGAATACTGCATGCACCCGTTTAGCAGCTGAACTACCATCTCCAGCTGGTTACTAATTCTGCCTATCTTCTGTTTAATGCTGGACAACAGTGCACGGTGAAATTTATTTGGCTAAATAATGACAGCGAGAGTGGACTGAAACAAAAATAATCTTGTGTTCTGTCGTTAATAGCAAGAAAAAAAAAAACATGAATGGGATGATTTAAGCATTTAATGTGAGGTTTAAGATCTTCATTGATCAAGTTTAAAAGCAAAAAAACCCCAACAGGTGTAATCTTTGGAGATCACATATTTCAGTATGTATGAATAAAAGTTAGGTTGCAGTTTTTCTTCCAAAGTAATCTGTCACTTCATGCCTTTCCAAAAAGTTAAAGCTGCACTTCAGATTGACTGATTATCAGTTCTACAAATTCCAACCCAGTACTTGTGACCTTGCAGAGAACACCCTTCTCGAGCCGTTGTGGTGTGAGCAAACTTTTGATGAACATGTGAAGAGGCAACGCACAATACAAGCTGCGTGCTTGATGTTGTGTGATCAATTAAGACACACAGCTGTTCATTTTCCAAGCTGTTTGTGTCATTTCACTGCCTCAGACAATAGCTGCTGCTTGGATGCAATGCAGTACTGTTGCATTTGTTCTCTGAGCGTCGGTTATTGGTGACTAAATCACAACCTAGGGTATTAATAGGTGAGCGACCTTTTGAAATACTTGTCCTAAAATCATATTTTATACATAAACATGTTTTTACCTTGAAGAACAAGCTACATTAAGACAAAGCTTGTCATCTTTAACATGAAAAGGAGAATCACAAGGAAGTGCTATTCTTTGCTGAAATATATATGTGCCTATACTTTATTAATACTTTGAATAAAGGACTTTTAGTAATTGTAGTGGTTTTATATTTTTGCAATGAGAGTGGTTACAATAACCTTCATTTCCCCTCCCTGATAGGTTTCTTTACCTGCCTGATCATCTGATTGACTGCTCTTGTTTCTTGCCTTGTTGGACTTTAATGCATCCCCCACCTAGCAAGTAACTTTCTGAGAAATCCTCAGTTTAACAGACAAAAACTTTCCAAATTTAACCGAAGTTGTTAAAAAAAAAGAAACAACGCAAATATGAAAAAAAAAAGCAGATCCTCCTTTAAATTTTACATAAGCTCCAATGATTTTAGTGTCAGTATTCTCATCTCTTTTTGCCAGTCTTGAGTCTCTCATAAAACTTCCTGTAATCCTCAAAGGATTACAGCAAGGGATGGACCTGCATGTATGTGTGTGTGCAGAAAAAGGCACAGCATGAGCAGTGACAGAGCCAGAGTCTAACAGGGGGAACCAACCTCGCCAGGGCTCCAGAGCCTAGATTCATTGCTTTAGCAGCAATGCATTTTTGATGTACCCCCTTTCTGCTTCAGCTTCACCATACGACCCCGATGGAATAACAGCGCCCCCAGCAACCATCAGTATAGCTTAAATTTTTCCTGTGACGTTTGCTATGTGTTGGTGTATGTGTGTGATGAGAAAGCAGGTGCACAGACCGACAAAAAGAAAGACAGAAAGGGAGAGGGAGACATCGAGAAAGGGAGAAAATGTTCCCCCTTGCCTGTTAAATATTTGAGAAGCCTTCTGTGGAACAGTGATGCAGTCAGAGACAGGCCTGTTAGCGCTGTGTGTGTGTGTGTGTGTGTGTGTGTGTGTGTGTGTGTGTGGGTGTGTGTGTGTGTGTGTGTGTGTGTGTGTGC
>VVHJ01011978.1:14482-25402 GCA_015107715.1 Tylochromis polylepis
CACACTAATTCATTCTTCATCTTCTTTACCTGAGGGACAGCAGATGAGGTTTGAATGCTTTCAGGGTTTGTTTCCCTCATCTCCAGCTGACGACTACCATCCAATCATGACGCTGACCCAGGTGTTATTCTCCAATTACAAGCCTGTAACCAAACTCATCTTTTCATACCACCGCAGGGCCCACGGTTCCATGCAGGAGTCCAGGTGGATTTGAAGCCCCCCCCAATCCTTATGTATTACATATTGTGCATCAAATGGACTATTTTTTAGGCTTGTAATGTTGAAAATTGTATCTTTTTTTTTTTTAAAGCCATGATGCTGCAGCTGTAAAATTTTTGTTGTTCTATTTGGTGCAAAAGCTGTGCATCCCATTACATCATAATATTATAAAATGGATTTTGTTTAATAGGGCTTACTAAAAGTCCATTTCAGATAGCGTTGTGCTGATGTGAGCCATTTCAAAATGTATCCATTTTCCTAACTAATCATAAAGATTCCTGATTCACAGCCCTTCTATATAGAATTTATAGATGAAGTGAACTGGGCCAGAAATTATCACACAATTACAGAAAAAAAAGCACCATACAGACCTATGGAAAGCATGAGCTCAAAAGAGCCATTGAAACAGAGTAAGCACAACCATGTGTGATATAGTGACTTTATTTAATTTACGCTTGTTAAGTATATACATGCAGGGCCTTTTTGTTTGACTGGAAAATGATGAATTACCTTGCGCCCTGTCACCGAGCCATCTTTTTTAATGACCTTGTATTTTCGTAGATCATATTTTAGGAAAGCATAGAGGATATGATAGCTGGCAGCCAGAGGTAAGACTATATGTTTCCACTAGCTATGTCTTGAGTTTATAAAATAAATAGTCCAGATTTTTTTATATTATGCTGAAATTAGAGCAGTAAAGCTTTCACAGTCTGGGCAGGATGGCAGAATGAAGAGAAAGGTTGTTTGTGTGGGTGCTCAAGGAAAGAGGTAGAAAGAGAGTGGAAGTGGGAGACTCAGTGTAAAGGACAGTAAGTACAAGGGGTTTAATAGTCTCTCTGCTCTCTATACTTTTTTTTTCATATTGACTTTTCTTTAACCCCCCTTCCTCTGTTCTCTGCTTAGCTAATCAAATTTTTCCCACTAATATGCAATTTGTATCCATTCATAGTGCTCTGCTGTGCAGTGTGCCCCCTTTCCCTCTAAATTTCAATCCAGCCCTCCATCACCAAGCTACAGCTAAGTCAGTAGTAATCTTACATCTCTGTATTCTGCATTGATGGTGTAACTGAATGTGACCCTTAAACAATTTTAGGCTCGAGGTCATCTGGCCTTTAGTTGCCATTCTGCATCCATAAGAGTCACACAGTCTCCAATATGTGCCAGTGTGGTGTGAGACAGATTTATTCAATCTTCCCAGTTACTTTTCAGTTGACAGAGATAGGACAGTTAGCAGGCAGCAGTTGTCTGATGAGAAGACGTGCTGTCTTTATCCCTCCTTTCCTCTTTTCTAACAACATCCGAGTGTAAGAATCAGAATCTTAGGGATTACTGGAAAATCCTTTACAGTTTTGAATATCCCCATTTTTTTCTTGGGCAAAAATTACTTAAAATAATTTCTGTGTGATGAACAAGCCGCTGGTCATGATGATTCGGGCCGACATCTTGTATGTCTTGTTACAATATTGATTCTTTTATCGAGCTACCTGAAATTCCTTCAGTTTACTTTACAAAAGTGTTAAATAAATAAAGCAGCCCTAAACGTTCAATCGCAGGCAGAGATTTGGAGTACTTTTTATAATTTTGGTGACATCTCCATCTTTCACTTGCCTGCCTTCTAAAGTCAAGCTGGCGTGACTAAAATACTTCACACGTACTTCGTCATAGTGCGCTTTGGCTGCAGTGCTTTTGAGATTCGGGCCTGGCTAACCGGCTTAGACTCCCCTGTCTCTTTCACGTCAGTATTTCTCCTTCTTTTTACCTAAACGTAACACTACGGCACTGTGGATCCAAGCAATCAGAAAGCACCAAGGCCAACATTTACTATTTGTGTTCTGTGGTGTATATAGTATATACTTTACTCAGTTGAATGCACAAATGCTTTGAAAAATCCAGAGGAACAGAAGTGAAAATATAAGATGATTTAACAACATACGTATTAAAAACATACTCACAAACACATTTTGGGATCCTAGTAAAAACGAATGATGGGGAACACCCTGTGTGTGAAATATGCACAATATCTTTGCCAAACTGACTACAGTGTGTGCATCTTTACCACACTGTGATGCATTTTGGAGTCAAATCACATCTATTCACTCTGTGGTTACAGCAAAGTTCCCAATATCATAGACAGTACTTTACTTTCTCTTGCAGCTCCTCCTTCTCCTCCGCTCTCTCCTTTGTCTTTCCTCTCTCTGCTTTTCACACTGTGCCACAGGTACATTTGATAAAAGTCTGTTGACTTTGTGATAGACTTGTTACTGCTGCTGCAGAGAGAAGTTGTACATCTCGTCTTGCACATTTTATATGGTCATTTATCTGGTGAGCACAAAACAAATGAATTAGGTGAAAATGGTCATGTCTGAGAAAAGGTTTGCTTAAAAAGAACTGCTGTCTTTAGTGGGGGTTTTTTGACTGTTTTATTTAATGTCTAATTAGTTTATAGGCTATCTTGTTGTCTGCTGTGATGCTGTCTCAAACAGATGTGAATATACTTTCCAGAGATTCAAGCATTAAGCCAGTGTGAGAGTGAGTATGTGTATTAGTTTGAGTGTAATGAGCACTGCAGTCATTAGCTGGGATGGGGAAGGGGTGTGGGCTGCAGGATGGCACAGATGGTAGTGGAATGAGACCCGGACTCACTGCAGATTTATGCTTCTCTCTCAGGTGTCTCTCTGTGTGTCTGTGAGTCTCTGCTTGCTCACTCTCATTTCTCATTTCAAAGTCAGACACTGTGTGCCAAATGCGTAAGATGAGGGGAGCTCTCTCTTTCCACATCTAGTCTCTCTGGGGCTTCTCACAAACATTTTGTCATCAAAATAAATTCTGCTGCCCTTTGTACTTTATGTGCATTTGTGTAGTTTTTGTAGGCATACATTTGCACGATTTCCATTAATCAACAAGAATAATTCAACCCTTTTTTTTTATTATTATGAATAGCACAGCTTATCAAGAGCATATGTTGTAACTGTGAAGAAAAATAAATGCTCATTTTATATTTGATGTTAGATGCATATTTTTTTTAAAAAATGATAGGGGCCTGTTTACCACCGTGTTACATCACCTCTTCTTTTAACAACACGATAAGCACTTGGGAACTGCCATAGTTTGGAAATCAAAATATCTCGCTTGGTGTACAATTTCATCTGCTTATAAGTTTGAGAGCTTATTTGTTGTATTTTTACATTTCATATTGCGCCAAATCTTTTTATCAGGTGACACGTCTGAACTGCAAGAAGGCAAGTTTAGTGCCCAAACTCTTAAACGCCAAACCAATGCTGTCGTAATATAGCTAGAATCTGGTTTATCATCGTCTTCCTGATATGTCATCACATCAATGTCATCTGGATGGGAGCATAATTTGCACCAAAAACCTGTATACACTGTTCAGCATTAACGGCGCCTTCACAAATGACCAAATTACTAATACCATTGCCACTAATATGTCCCCATACCATCACTGATCCTTTTGAATCCCTTTCGTCTTTGACTCAGACACTGCCATCTATGATATCTATAGTTTTGAACTGGTCCAATCACTGGACAGTTTCCTACTTTGCCTGTATCCGTCTTAAATGAGCTTAGCCCCAGAAAATTTGGTGGCTTTTTTGGATCTTCTTTTTATATCATTTATATGTACATACCTTTTATGATCCATTCATCTTCTGTCACGGGGAGAAGCAGCAAAAGCAGAGGCACACAGATCGTCCCTCCTGCCATCTTTGCCAGCTCTTCATGGATTGAAGGGGGGGACACCAAGTCGTTCCCAAGCCAGCCGAGAGATGTAATCTCTCCAGTGTGTCCTTGATCTGTCCCAGGGACTCTGTTCGATAGCACACACCAGGAAAACCAAATTTAGGAGGTACTCAGGAGGCATCCTAGTCACATGCTCAAACCACATCAAGTGACTCTCTTCAATGTGTCAGAGTAGCAGCTCTACTCTGAGCCTCTCCCAAACGACTGAACTCCTCATCCTATCTTTGAGAGAGAACCCAGATACCCTACTGAGGAAGCCACTTTTGCCGCTTGTATCCGCACTGTCATTAGAGTAGGGAAGCTGAGTCTATCCCACCTGGCACAGGGTGAGAGGCAACAAAAATGCTGCTCCTTTCTTCTTAAAGGTATGTTGCTTTAATATTTTCTCTGTCTTCTTTGTCTTTGCTCAGATCGCACTGGGAAGCGCTCCATCATGCCCGACTCACCTGCGGACGTCAAGACACAGTCCAGGTTGACCCCCCCTACCATGCCACCCCCGCCCAGTACACAAGGAGCACCCCGTAACAGCTCCTACACACCCACCACATGTGAGTAAGCAAAGAGAAAGTGTTTATTGCTGGTGGAGACATCCAGCGATATAAGAAAACCTACTTTTATTGCAAACAGTGACCATGCTGCAACTATAGTCCACTGTTACAGTGAAAGAAATAATGTGACTACTTTTGCCATTAATGGCCACAGACCCACAGCCTCCTGATGAGTAGAAAGGAGGACAGAAAATTACCTTCCTATAAATGTTTCCAGCATTGCTCAAAGATCACAAAGAAAAAAAAATCTTAACACAGTTAATATTTTACACTAATGTTACAGCTGACTCAGTCATGTCACGGCTGGGGGTATGGTTGGGGGTATAGAATCGTATAAAAATTGCACTATGTAAAAATGGTGGTTAAGAGTAGATTTGCAGAAGTTTATACGGGACAACACAGTTCCAGCATGCAAGTTATAAAGGTGGAAGTGTGGGACTTTGGCCTCATGAGACCCCCTTATCAAGTTGCATTGAGCCTTTCCAAATCTTTCCCAACAAGGTTATTAACACCCATACTTACAAACTGTTGGAGCAATGCCATGACGAGCACATAGCTTGTGATGAGCAAATTACACCCTAGTATTCACTCAGAAGAGCATACTTAACCACTTGCATGAAGAGCACTAGAATCAAAGAATCAGAGGCCCTGTGTGCTCAGAGCACTTGAGTCTGCATTGGTACTGCTGGTACTTTGCAGCGGCTGAATTATTTTGTTCATTTTTAATCACATACCCCCTTTTTTTCATTTATGTTATTTACTTTCTCTCTCTCCCTTTGCATCTGTCTGTCTGTTTTGCTCTCTCTCTGCTGCAAACGCTCACACACCACAATTAACATTGGGGCTTCCGTGCAATGAGGGAGGAAAGGCCCAACTCTCTCATTACACATGCCAAAGGTTTTAACAAAGCAGTATGCTTTGATTTCCATCCGACGTAATTGTTACCAGATGCAATTTGAGCATCTCGTCTCTCTCCTCTCTTTACAGTGGTGGGTTTGGACGGCGGCCAGAGGGGGAGTGAGTGGATCGCTAGTCACAACCTAATCTCATTAGAGAGAGAGCTTTATGCTGCCTTGTATCTCTTTGTACAGCAACTCCCCCAACACACACACACAGACACATATAGCTTCCGCGCTGTGGAGCACAGGGGGGGGTCTCACTGTCATCGGCATGTTTAGAGCGTAGAGAAGAACAGAAAAGGGAGAAGGAGGTAGAGAGAGGCAACGTGTCTCCAAATACAGAAATATGTTTTTATGGGAGGATGCCGTGAAGGTTCAAAGGAGGCGCACTAATTGGAAACAAATGTGGATGCTTGCAGATGATTTTAGGGGAATGCACATCGTTTGAAATCACTGGTCTCCACGAAGCTGTTGTTTCCTCCATGATTTGTACGTAGCAGGAGGAAATGCAGTGTTACTTTAACAGTAATGTGATTTTAGCAGAAATAAAATTTACAAAAATAATAAGAAATGATGTCAAGAAAATGCAATTAGCAAATGCCATGCTTTCCTTTCTGCTGCTAACATTATTCTCTATGTCTTTATCTCACACAGTAACCAATGGCAGTAGCCACTCCCCAACGGCGCTCAACGGCGCTCCATCTCCTCCAAATGGTTACAGCAATGGTCCTAGCTCATCCTCCTCATCTTCTCTGGCCAACCAACAGCTGCCACCAGCCTGTGGTGCCCGACAGCTCAGCAAGCTCAAGCGCTTCCTCACTACTCTACAGCAGTTTGGAAACGACATCTCACCTGAAATTGGCGAAAGAGTCCGCACATTGGTGCTGGGATTAGTGGTAAGAACTTATGGTGTCTGTGAGTTGGAAAATTGCTCTTAGAGAGGAAGTAACTGCTTGGTGCTGTTAAAAAATGTGTTAATATGTGTAAATACAGTACTGTGCGACAATCTTGAGCGACTCTTTGTTTCCTTATATTTTCATTCCAAGAAGTCAGACTGTCTTGTAATTTTTTAAAGTGGTCTTGAGCAGTAGTTCTCCAGGCTTTCTGAAGCTCTTTCAGATTTTTTGTGGGGGGAACATTGGCTGCTTTTTCACTTAGTAACACTGACCTGTAAATCATTCAATCACAAAAAGACACCTGTCTCAAGGAATTAACCAGTGTGGTGTCTACACATAAACAACTTAGTGAAGAACACATTTTAAATGATATCTTTAGGCCGTTTGTTACTAGCATCCTTTCACCAAAAAAATGGCAAAAAGAAAATCTTGAATCTATGAAAAAGGCTAATGATGACACAATTTGACAGGTTTAAATAGTATTTTTTCACCAACACGATGACTCTCAGAGGGATATTAGCATATCTTGCCATGTTTTAGGATGTTGTGAAGCATGTTTATAAAAATTTTGGACAAGTAAAAGGACAAAAGAAGAAGTGGCAGGCCTCAAAAAATATCTCCAGCAGATGAGGGTTGGCTAGAAACTTTTGTAGTTTCTGCCTTCAAAACTGATATCAATCGGTAATGTGAAACTCATTCTTGAGGATAACACAATGCAAACAGAGAAAATACAGCAGTGACATGAGGCTGGAAGCATCCATCTTTATACAGCTGATCTACAATGAATTTAACTACACTACTGTGATTTCAACTGAAATGTAACAACATGGAAATGACGGTGATATGGATTAGACTTCCCATTCTAGCATCAAACTAATGTTGTCACTAAGGGTGTGCAGGTGTCTGACAACCTAACATAACTCACCCAGTTGCATATTAAAACTGTTATTTATGTAGCTAATGAATAGATGTAATTGCAATCAAGTGATGACTGTGGCTTTAAGAGGATGCTCAAATTAAAGCATTACTGCTAATCACACTTCTAACCCTAATTAAGATCCAGCAAATAGAGGGAATAAAACAGCGTTTGATATTCAACATGTAAATCAGAATTTGTCTGAGTTCATCAATTATGAGAAAAATGTAGGAAAAGATTGAAAAATATTAACACAGTTGAAGGTATGAAGGTTTTAAATACAGCACATTCTTCGCTAGAAATTCACATTACAACGAATGTCAATATTGGCATTTCTACAAAATATACATCGAGTCTTCGAGCTTAGGAGTACATTTGATAAGACAGATGTGTTTCCCAGTTTAGCTCACACGGTTATATTAAGGTATATTAAGGATACATCAGCGAAAGGATTTGGTGTAAAATACAATGTGCAAATCTGAAGAGTTACCACACGTCTGTGCGATCTGAGAAATTTTGAGCTTAATGAGCAGGGGAATACAGAAATAATGATTGAATGTTGTGCAGAAAAGAGGAGGAGGCGGAGGAGATGGAGGGAGGGATTTTTTTAATTAGCCACATAGAGCATAACCTCCTTTTGGCTTCACTATGTTTATTTTTCTCTCCGTCTGCATATGCACATGCCTCTCCTGTGTCCTTTTGGTTTGCATACCTCCCCGCCATATCCCCACTCCCCCCACCCCCCAGTCTTCCTCTCTCGCTCACTGTCTCTCTGTCCCTCCCCCTGCCTCACTGAAAAGAGTGACACCGTTAATTAGCTGGTTGTGTGCTGGGGAGAGGGAGAGAGGGAGACTCAGGAGGTTTCACTAGCTGTCAAGAACAGCCCCTACACAATCTGGGCGAACAGATGTAAGACTGAATGTAACAAAATTCAGGTCTGGGAAATAACGCTGAGAGTGTGGGGAGGAAAAATATCTGCAGCTTTTTTTTATGTTCTCTGTGTTGCTTGATTTTTTTTTCCCCTTGTTTGTTTTTTGTTTTTTTATAGAAGATTCCTCTTCCATGTGCAAGCACATCCTTTTCTATCTCTGCTTTTTTTTCCCTTCCTTTTTACCTCTTCCTTTGTATTTTGGGAATACCTCATGCTGAAAATTAAAAATAGTGTCACTATCTTGTCAGACACTGATGTAGCTTTCAGCAACTAGACTTTATTTGGGAGGCGAAGTTGACAAATTGCAACATGTAACCCACTTTTTGACCAAACCCCCCCCCACTGCTTCAGATGCTTAAACCATCCCCACATTTGCACTATTACAGGACAAAAAAACTTGCACATGCTCAATAAAAGCACACACGCACACACTGTGTTTTTCTTCACAATCTCCTTCTGCTTAAATGTATTTTGGTTACTCTGGTCTGCGATCAGTTAAAAAAAAAAAGCGAGAGTTGTACATACTTGAGGAGCATTATGGCACCAGTGTGATAGACTCGTGCACTGTATTGATCCAGAAAAGGATGCTTGCCATGCACACATATACAACGGAAAAGTCGTGTGAATACCCCATGATTAGTTTTTTACCATAAATTATTTAATGCAGTGCATAAATCAGCCCATTATTATCCATGTCCCCGACGTCTTCCAGATATAGAATATCCTCATTGTGTTTCAGCTTCTGCTGATTATAATTCACGAGCAGACATGCGGTAATGTGAAAATAGAGTGGAAAGCCACAAGCAACTATACTTAAATGATTAAATAAATACAGCGATAACTGTTTTTAAATAAGCCTGTATCTTACATATGATAAACTCCATCAGCGCTCGTACAAAAGCCTATGTCCAAAAGTCTTTTTAATCAGACGCATTTGTCCTTCATGCAGGATGTGTTTGGATGATGTGACTCCTGTATGTGCGTTTGTTTCTTTGATTGAAGGAGATGTGTGCCTTTGTTTTCTGTGGCTCTTTTTCGCTGTGGCCTACCCATATGCTTCCTATTACAAAACCCAAAATGCTCAGTCCAGGCCAGGATATAGCTTAGCTTCCAATAAGTAATAGTATCACTTAATGCCTTCCACATGGATTCATGTGTTTGTTTTTTGTGTCTCTCTCTTCTCCAGAATTCCACTCTGACCATCGAAGAATTTCACTCCAAGCTCCAAGAAGCCACCAACTTCCCTCTGCGACCTTTTGTCATACCCTTTCTGAAGGTAGAGAAATTTCAGTACACGTTTACAGCAAGAAGGTTGCCCGCCTGTTTGTTTGATCAGTGAAATCTGGAAAGCATTTAGCCGGCACAGATTCCAGATGTGCATACTTATGTTCACGATATTTATCCCTGTTGTTGCTCCTTTTCTTCTTTCTTTTTTTGGAGTCTGTCTTCTTTTTGCACTTTTATCCCATCTTTCATCCATCCCTCACTTGTTTATTTCTTGCTTCTTAGTCACTTTCTCTACTGTTAACGAGAAGCTTTCAGTTCTTTTCTTTTCTTTTGCTCAATATGTCTATATAGTGCAAAACGCTGACACCACTAGCAACTCTGCTCAGCGGTTGCTCAAGTGGAATTTTTTCTTATAAGAGTATTTGGATGGAAATTATTTGTTTTGTTTTTTTTTAAAGAGAAACACAGTGAACATATTGAAACATAATGACTGTGGTTTTGTCTCCAAGGACAGCGTATCTGTTTATGTCCTCCTTATCTTCGTATTTGTCTTTGGGTTGTTTTGTCATTATTCCCCTTATTCCGGCTAAGCTACATTTCAACCATTAGCATGGTATATTACTAGAGGAAAGAGCACTTTCTTAAGCATCTGTGCCCTTCCCTCAGTCACAACAGCATATCTCCCATATCTATCACACTGTGGAAGATAAAAGTGAAGGAGATGAAATTATTTCTATTTGTTTCCACAAAGGGAATAATGTTTATTTAATGTGTGGTTTTTGTAAGATAGGCGCATGTTGTGCTTTTTGGTGCACATTCTGAAGGCTAAACTAGTCTGAAGCTGAGACTGGGGGCAGTAGCGTGATTTGTTTTGATAGTCAGGGATGACAAGTGGGACTGAGGTTTATACTGAGGGATGTACTGTTCAGCAGCAGGTTAGACCATGTAATGGGTCCAGGTGAACTGGAAATCAATATCAGTGAGCTACTGAAAGATGGAGAGCAGGGACGGGCATAATATATAAATTTTTTGTTCTTTTGCACACCTCTGTAAAGGCTATTATACTTTCTCGGTTTTTTTTAAAGCTCCATTTTTTTCCTGTTGTCTTCTTCTTGATTTGCATCAGTCTTTCTTTGCCTTTTATGGACTTTGTTATTTGTAACTGAGCAATCTGGGAACCCATCCGCTATTGTCTGATGACTAATCTCTGGGGACAATGGCTTCCAATGTAGCCAGCGGATATCCGGATCAAAACTTCCCCGTTTGGGCATTGTTTATGAATGCAAATCGAGTTTTTTTTCTGTTTAAACAAAAGAAAATAAAAAACTAAATCATCATCAGACCATAGGTGTTGTCTTTGAGATTGCATTTTGGCAAATACATCCCCTCTTTATTTGCTGTCAGAATCAAGTTTTGTCAAACAAAGATAACAAAAAAAAACAAAACAAAAAACAGGAAGCTTCCAGTACCAAAAATCTGGTTCCTTCTCTACAGATTCTGCAGGTATCAGCTTATAGAGGTTAGAATT
>VVHJ01011980.1:5025-17877 GCA_015107715.1 Tylochromis polylepis
ACTTGGGTATAAAAAAAAAAAAAAAAAAAAAAAAAAACCACACTCAACTTGTAATCTCCCTTGTGCCAAGAGCAGTGATGTGACCTTAACAGTACAATATATTTGAGTTTGGAAATCAAATTACATATGCCTTTCACATAAATATACATTCAAATCATGGGCAGTCTGGGAGAAAAGGAATGGGTAATTTACATTTACTGTATTGATTTCCCCAAAAGTGCCCTGGCAGCAAATCAACTTCTAAGCTTATATACTTTTCTTCGCCGCGTCGCCACTTACAGACAAAAAAAAAAAGGCAAACTGTTTTGCACTCTCACTTTTATTTCATTTTGGATTCAGCATTTTTATCCAATTGGGAAAAAGATATTTCAATGGTGCAAAAAGTCATTCTGAGGAGTCAGTCATCTCTCAGTCCTCCCGCCTTCCTCCCTGCTTTCTCTCTTGCGCTCTCTCCTCCCTGGCAGTAATTGTGTCCAGGGCTAATAGGTGCTTACATTAGCATGTTTATACATTATTCATATGTCTCTGTTGGAATGCACTGTACTGCTGATGTCTTATGAAATCAACATAACATATACTTCTAAACTCTACCTGAATTTGATTAACATATGGTTCGGGCCAGATAGGGCTAGAAATTTATGCTAGCTGGTGAAAAATGAATTTGAAAAAAAGAGAAAAAAACAGTGATGGAGAGAATAAATCAATTGGACTTTGGTACGAGGTCGAAAGAAGCCGCCTGCCAAGCTCACACTTGACAGCGTGAGTCCAAAGCCCGTGTCCATGTCCGAGTGTATTTACATTAGCACATACATCTGTACACACCCACTCGTGAAGCACCCCTGTCCCAGCCTATTCGCTTGGTACGACACGTCTGACCTTGGTGTCCTCTGCGCTTGGCACTGAGACGAGAGCCCTGTCTAATCACACTGAGCCATGCCTCAGCTCCTGCAGGATTTGGCTCGCCACCACCCTGACAATTTTTGACTCCACATGGCCCTTCAGTGGCTCGACAGCTAAATACCAACACATGCTGCCATCAATAGCGTTAAATGCCAATTACATGCTCTCCCCCAGACTTTACTGGCAATTAATGGCATTGGAGCAAAGCTGTCCTGTTATAGCTTTAATTGATGTATGCTCTGTCCTGTTGTTGTTGTTGTTGTTGTTTGCAACCTTGCAACAGTCACGTTGACCTTATATTTAGAGGCTTGGACAGTACAGCGAGAGGCAGGATAATTAAAGATGAACTATTATGCTCATTTCCACCTCCATATATATTTACTTGTGAGCTGTACTAGGGTAGCTTTGCATGATTCAGTGTTGAAAATAATCCCTGTTAACATGACACCATGACTTGGTTCTGCCCCTCACTTCATCTGCTGTCTGAAACAAGCCATTGTAGCATTCTTCCTTCCTACTATTAAAATAGTATATGCAGTATATGAGCAACCTATGGGTCAGGTGTTCTGGGCATGTCCTACAAGGAAAAAATCCTAGGGGGTAGATGCAGGACACGCTGGAGAGATTACATCTTTCAGCTGGCCCGAGAACACCTGAAAGAGCTGAAGAAGGTGGCTGTGGAGAGTGAGGTATGTGGTTCTTGTTTCTAGGTGGTAGAAGATGGATGGATGGATGGATGGATGGATAGATGGTATGTAGATGATGACATAAAATAAGGAAAAGGATTTGCCTTTTATAGGCTCCAGTCCCCTGAAATTGGATAAGTGAAAGTGAATGGATAGATGGATGGATGGATGGACTTTCCTTATATGTGAAAGATATTAAACTTGTGACAAGGTGGAGACAGAAATCCCATCTGAGGGAGGGGTCAACAGCCAATCTACAGCCAGTACGAATAAATACAAAGGTTGCATGAGTGTAAAGTCTGCTGTGGTGACCATTTGGGGAATAAGGGAGCAGCTGAAAGTCTCCTTTTTAATAGGTCTCCTTTAAACTAAATATATCCTGGATGATGGTATAGTCATTTTAAAACAAAACACTTTTACCATTTAACTGACTTTTCAAATTCACAACAAATCACACTGGAGGAATAACAGAAAATGTTGAATGAGTGAAAAGTTAAAATATGCAGAGCTGCTTTCACAAAAGAGCTTGAGCTCTCCTTCTCTTTAGGAAAAAGAAAAGCGGCATACCATGCACCTTCCGGATAAATTTGCATTCACTAAAAACAGTTTTTGTTTTCTTTAAGCATTTACACTGAAAACATGTCCCATTTTCACTATTATTGTCATGAAATATAGGTTTTCCAAATTAAATTGTATAAATGCATTTCCCTATTACAATGTGATTGTAGCCACCCTCTTTAATGTGACCAAAAAAGGATCAAATGAAAGAAGATCCTTTTGTTTCACTGTGAAACAATGCAGTCATTCTGAGACTGATCTGATGCTAGAATAACTGCAGGCACGACAAATGGGTAACAGCTTATTTCCCCACTTCATCTCCCTCTCTGGTCAGTAAAGATTGCACTGGACCAAGAGTGTCCGCACATGACGAAAGACGTGTGTGTGCGTGCGTGCAATTGGCTGATTGGCTGCCTCAATTGAATTCTACTGGAAATGTTTCTATTGGTTAAGATCAGATTAATGGGAGGCAGGAAAGGAGCAGTGGAGGAGAGCTGACAGAGCTCGAGCAGCTGAGCTAATACAGTGATTTGAAAAGAGCAGGGAAGACAACATTATGCCATGTTGGATGTAAAATCCAGTACGTGAGCTGATGCATTTACCTATGCTTCACTGGTCAATAGAGTAGTGCATGAAAGTAAATTGAAAAATGCTGAGAACGTACAGACCAACTCACCTGGAAATGTTTTCTCAGCACTAGCACTTTCATAAATTTATTACAAAATATCTTTCATCCATGCATTATTTAACAGCACATTGATTTATCTGTACCTTCTTTTCAACTATGCAATCTGGGAAACTAACCAAAGCTGAGGCGTGCCTCTGTGCAATCCATACAGTTTGTCATTCACTCAAAACTGGCTTGATCCAGGCATTCACATAACAATGCCAAACACGGTATGCTGGGTGGGTGGGGGGGTTAGAGGCAGCTAGGAGACAACCGATGAAAAATATGGGCAGTAATAAGGAACAATAACACATGCTGGAAGGTGGTGCAGACTACACTGGCAGCCAACCTCCACTATTTGCTCGGGGGCCTGGCCGGTCCACTTGCCAACTTATTTTTCTGTCTGTGTTTGGGAGAGAATATCACGTCAAACTTTCTGCCAGAATTTGATGATTTAACACGTCTTCTGTTAGCAGAAAATATGGTTTCTTGTAACACAATGAGTGGTGTTTGATTTTCTGAAGCAGATAAGAAAACAAAGTGCGGGTGATCATTTTTGTCATACAACACTGATTCCAAGAAAAGATGGAAAGCAAAAAAAGACAGAATGAAATTATTTTAACCCTGTAATTAAATTAAAAAGAGTGTTCAGAAATGTTTTTGCTTTTTGAAAATACATTTAAATTTGGTGCAAACAACAACATATTTGAAAATTGCAGGGACAGCTGCATGTTTACCTTTGTGTTGCATTACCTCTTCTTTAACAACACTTTCTAAGCATTTGGGCACTGAGGAGACCAATACTTGAAAACAGGATCTCAAATGCTCAACAGTTTCAGCTGTCTTCAGCACGTCTTTGTCCTCCCCTCACCTCTAACCGGTTGGGAAATGGTCACCTCTCCCTGAGCCTGGTTCTGCTGGAGGTTTTGTCACAATCTGCGGGAGCAGACTGTGTGTAGTGTGAATTGTGGACCCAAACGCAGACACAATGGAACGTGGAACATGACTTGAGTTTCACACAAAAGGCGAGCCTTTATTACAGCTGATTACATGAAAGCAAAAACAAAGCAACACAAACAGTGGCGAAAACTAAACTAAAACCTAAACTGGAAAAACTAGGAATGACCATAACAACTATGAACATGATTTTGAGCAGGAGCATGAGAGAAACTATGAGACCAAGAACCATGAACATGCCCTGAACAAAATCATGAAAACCCTGGAAATCTGACGTGACATGCAGGAAAGGAAAACAGACGACCTGACAAAGACTGAAAAGAAAACCATAGACTAAATACACACAGGAGGGGATCAGAGGAAGTGGAAACACATGGGGAAACAGCTGACACAAATGAACATAATGACACCACAGGGGAAGTAAAACAAAACACACTGAACATGGAGACACCTGACTCTTCAAAATAAAACAGGAAAACACTGAGAGACATAGACATGACAACACAGGCTTGACAACATGAAAACACACAGACAAGAAACACATGAGACTAACACAGAAGACCTAGGTGAAACATAACTAGACTAAACTCAAGGCAAACAAATAATAATCCTATAACTCAACATTATCTCAAGATAAAACATAAGAACTCAAAACATAAACTGAAAACGCTGGGTCCCAGCCCCTGACAGTTTTCTTATTGTTAAAAGGGAGTTTTTTTCCTCCCACTGTCACCAAAGTTGTTGGGGTTTTCTCTGTTTTCTCTGTATTAATGTAGACACTTTATTCTTATGATTTGGCACTTTATATATAAAATGGTATTAAATTGAACCAACGGGTTCAATAAATTGTTACACCTATTTTCGTTTCCCTACCAAACAAAAGAAATGATAGGTTGTCTTTTGCACAGTGCTGTACATCACAAGTTGTCCAGTTTTAGTTACAAGATATGACAATGATAAGCTGGAGTTGTCAATTAATGTGAATACCAAATTTTACACTGATGCATCAAACAGCTAATCAAATATTTGACTCTGAACTTTTTAGTGGAGAGAAAAATGAGAAGATACCCAAAGTCATCAAAATTTAGTGTCTCTTATTGAATGTCCACACAAATGTGATGCTATGACTATGTTCTCATGTGAATAATGTATGTAAATCAGATTGCATCAGCAGTATTACCAGGTTTAGAGTACCATCACAAAGTTGGACTTTAATGTGTCTTTAACAGAGCTCTTGTAGACCCCGAAGTAACTTATTCCTTTAGTGACACAATGCTATCGTCTTTCAGACAAAATGTTGGCAATAGCTGGAATGATGTAGAGCTCAGTATTTATAGAAAATACAGTGTATTGCGGCACAGAACTATCTGCAGGAGGTTGTTTGTGAATGTACAGAATTGCTGCTCCATTTTTATCACACAAGTTCCTCCAAAACAGCAGTGTCATCTGTCTTATTAGCACATGTGTGAGTTGGGGTGTGGATTCAGGGAGAATCCACTCAGCAAGGAAATAATGGGGACTTTCTGTCCTCTTACAAATGTTTAAACTCGGGGTAAAACTATGGAAATGTCATACAATTACAGTGTGGTATCCTAAAAAAGACAAAAGTACAAAAAAAAGACAAAACAAGCTGCAAGCTATTAGAGCAGCACCTGCAACTCAAATCGCTTTGACCTGCAGTGCAAATTAGCCAACTTCAAAAATACCTATTTACAGCTCCAAGCTTGCTGACATAACTCATATTTGTTCTTAGGACAACAATGAGAGGAACAAGATAAGGAGAGGGAGTTAGGAAGTCGAATCCGGATTGTGCTTTTCCACTCGGTGAGGGTAAATTATGGAAAATCAGCTTACAGTAATCCCAGCACTCGTTGAAGGGGGGATCATCCCAAGCGACTTGACACCATTGTGCAGTTTTGAAAATGATGTGCTTGTTAGTGAGGAGGCATGAAAAACAGTCAGTCTCGTATTTGTACCTTCATAATCATTTGACCATATTTCTTATACTTTCTACCTCACTAGTGTTTATTATGAGCTTTCCATTCATGGGCCATGTTGTTTTCCCCCTCCCTAAAACTAAAGCTATTGCGCACACGCAGTGCATAGAAACAAGTGATTATTATCCACAGTGATTGTTTGTGTTAGTTGCCATCGAACCCAAATCAAGCAAACATCTGATTTCATTAGCTTTTGCAGCAATGAATGGACAACCTGTGTAAAGATGGCTACCTCCTGCGCTTCCCCACAGTGCGACCAATAATTCTCAGTCTCCCTAATACCTTCTACCAGATGTTGATGCTTGCTCACAATGAGGGGGGTGGATTGCGGTGTCACATTAGAAGCCCACCATATGTCTACACCTAGGGCACATTTTCACCTGGTGTGTTTAAAGCACTTTACTAAAAAGCCACAACATTAAGAGGAATAATCACTGTTTTGATTAGAAACATGACAACAGTGCAATTGAAACTTTTAGCTAAACAGTGTAAACACAATGTGGAGTAAAAACTAACAAATTGTTCCTATTAAAGTATGGGCCATCTAAAACTAACTTCAGTTGCTCTAATGTTGGAAAATATACTTCTGTAAATTTTGTTGTTCCTGTTGTCCTACATTTTAATTCACATTCTGATATATATTCATGTCAGCGGCATTCCATCAGGGCAAGCAAGGCAGACACTGCTTGTCTGGTGAAACCTAAAAATAGACATCAATTAAACTGTACCCAAAAAAAGCATTCTCCCTCCTGTCATTGTAATTCAGCTGTGATATTTTTATTTTAGAATTATAGTTTATATAGTTTTTTAAATCAACATCTCGTCCTGTTTCTTAGCTCATTAACAGTTGTTTATTTAGATAGAGCTATCATTTTATAGAATATCATGTATTACTGTAAATTCAACAGAATATAAAGTATTTCAAATGAGCTTAACATTAAACATCTGTAGCAATAATAATAATCATATATGACTGATGGGGAACATTTTTCTGCAAATTAATATAAATAGGTACACTTCTGATATTGTATGTACCATTTGCTATTACCATTCATGAGTAGTGAGGTCTTTTCATGGTATTTTACTGATGCTTTTATTGCTAAGGAATGATTCTAAAGAATTACTCCACCACTCATCATTGTCAGCTAATAGTAAATATTTAGATGATTTCTATAGAAGTAATAATATTTTACAATTCTTCAGCCAGGGAGGAGTGCGGAAATGTTGACTATCTTGACTTGATTTTACTTCCTATCTTCCTATGTATTATCTTTTGCCTGATTGTGGCCACCTGCTCCCCATTGGCTAATATTGTATGTCTGCATCTGTGAGTTTTTATTTACTGTCAGAAATTCAACACTACACATACCATGAGTAAATAAGCATAGTAGGCCTACTGATCTTCCCTGGCTTCTGTTACTTCTAGCCTACTGATTGATGCTGCCCTCGAGCTGACTTAATTGAGGTCTGCTACCTTTCTCCCTGCTCCATTTGCTCAGTTAACTAGCCATCGACCTACTAGCTCCTTAATTATACCACCACACCAGCTTTGAGTCATCTGCACTTCTTTCCTTCTTCACTCAGCAAACAGTTTAGCTCTTTCAGCACAAGGTTCTTGGCTTCCTTGTTTTTTAGTCCAAAGTTGCCCCTTGTTACACTGCAGTCAGGCTGCTACCTAAACCTTTGTAGTGTTTCCAGTTGCTTGGTTTTGGTCCCTGCATTATGATTCTTTATTTTATCTTTCATGTTGTTTTTGACAGCCAAGAATGATTGCAAAAGAATAAAGAATAAATACAAATATAAATGATATGGCATTTATGTGATATTGATCCCTGCAGATGTTCTTATCTGTGTTCAGTTTCAGTGCTTTAAGGAGTGATTAGGTAAAAATATTTTGCTTTTGCACTGTAACACAATATGAAAAAAGATCTAAAACTATAATCTGTCAGTAAATCAGCACTTGTCCATCCTTTGATGTAAGTGTACGCTTGATTTCTACTGGCCCTGCCTATTGCATCTTCCTTCAAGCGCCAGTGTCATTTTCTTTATGTGATAAAAGCTATACACCATCAGCATTAACACACAGACTGCCTTTTCCCCTGAGCTGTTTAATCTACCTGCAAAGTGTAAAGATAACAGAAATCATCTCAAACCACCACTTTCATACCAGACAATGCTCTTAAGCAATTGCTCCTGTTGTTAATTTTGATTTCTAACTACATAGTGCACATAGTTTGAAATAGTGCACTCTCTTTCACTCACATGGTACTTTTCTTCATCAGTGGCACAATACACTTTAATTTCACAAGGAACAGAGATTAGCACTGATTTAAGAGGGGCCAGTGAGCTACTGAACATTTCTTTTTTCCGTGTTTTCCAAAAAGTGAACTAAGCTATTGCAAGTTTTCATTTTCTTGCTTTAACGTCCGAGAGGGAGTTTTAATCAAGAAAATGTCTAATGGTAATTATGCCAAAAAACAATTGAAGAAAAACAAGGGGACTCTGAGAGCATTTAAAAAGCCACTCTGCTGAAAGGTACTAAGTGTCAAATGTCAAATTACAAGAGAAGAATGGTTCAGTAAAATCTCTTGACCATAGCCTTGAAGTAAGTGCTAAAGTTACAAGAAACCTACAAAGTAAAGCATTTCAATCCAGCATGGGATAAATTTTAAGACGTTAATGAAAATTATGTATAAGCAAAATACATTTAATTACCATAGCTGGGAAAGCACCCAGCTGTAAATGGTATTAAATCCATTGATGAAAACTTCGGAGGTCTACAATTAGAAACTACTGTCAAATGTATATCAGCACTTCTGTGTCTGTTGTCCAAGTTTAGGCATTTATCATGTCTGCTGTACTGTTTGATCTGCTTTCTATTTCAGATTGAGTTTCTGTCTGTCTTTCTTTCTCTCCCCAACTGCGCTGTTTACTGTTGTTCACTGAAAACAATCCCAGATTGAAAAAAAAAAAAAAAGCTAAGCTAATTAAAGAGAGAGCAGAATCCTGGAATGCTTTTTGGGGATAGGGGAGCAATGAAAGTGGGCTTTTGGAGGCTGGGAATAGAAAGAGGGATTTCCTGTGGGTGTGCAGTCTGTTCTTTTGAAATGCCAGGATGCACAGTTGACATTGAGGTTCTGACCTTCATCAGGATGTTATGGAGGCAGTGCAGGTAAATTAGCTATTGCTAGGAGTTGTGATGGCAACTTTTGATATGGTTTGTATTTTTAAAGCTCTTTAATGTGTCTGTAAAATTAATTAGATGTTTTTTAATATATTAGCATGTTATAATGGTGTGGTTAAACAGCATGAAACCTCAAAGATACCTGTACAAGCTGTCAGGTTTATAGAATTTAGACTGGAACCTGTTTGTTTTATTTTTTTTCTTTCAAGACTGTGAATAAAAGCTATTTAAGCCCATGCAAATAGGTGTTAAAATATGCAGATGTACTCATGCAATGTTTTAATCCAAAGACGATCTTTATATGATTAAAATGTTTTAGAATATACAACTTTAAAACTTAAAACATATTTTATCTCATGTTTGAAATGTAAGTGATTTAATCAAAAACTGAACAGGAAGTGAGCTGGTGATAAATACTTTATAGAGAAGTCTTTTGTGTATACACCATTGAAAACAAAATAACAAAATATAGAATTATTCCTTCGCTTGAAATTAAGATTCTCCAAGAGAAAATGTTACTTACTAAATGGTAAACCAGTTATGATTCCTCATAAATCAGGATTCAAACTAACCCTCTATACACAACCCAATCACAGGCACTCTAGGGCAGGCCACAACTTTGTAGAATACCCATCTTTTCAAAGTAAAAGCCATCTACAGTATCACACATTGATGCATGGTATTTTTGTACTATGTTGTTTTGAAAATATATATATAAATATGACGTCATGGCCGGTTACCATGGGAAAAGTATTTTAAATGCTAGCATGTGGGGATTTGTGGTTTGATGTGGCTCCTGGATTTTGCTTCCTTTAAAACCACCACTCTTTTTTTCCCCATTAGCTAAATATAACAGTTTATATCACATATTAATCTTTCAAAGGGTAGGCTGGCATTCTTCTGAGGCGCATGCTAGCCGCTGCTATGTTTGCTGACTCACAGTGTGCAGACAGAGGGGTATCAATGACTGAACAATGGAAGATTGTGACTTCTTATCTTAGGCAGTACTGGCAATTAATATAAAGGAGAGCACAATTTAATAATTTTATTTTTGTTGACAACACATTAAATGTTAAACACACACACAGCATTTGAACACAATGTCATGTACTGTACTAAACCATAAGCACAGTGACAGCAGATTAAAATTTCATTTTTAACTTTCTCACACAGTCTGTAATTAATTATCAACTGACCCACACGGGAATAGTGTTTCAACCAGCATTTGTCTAACACTCATGAAGGCAAAAGAACATTTTACGTTTAAAGCCCACTGTGTTGTGAAGCCTGCTGTTTCAAAGCTATTTTGTTGTTGTTTTTGCTCATGCTCGGATTATACAGTAGCTTAAAGGCACAAACAGCGAGCCAAACCCAATAGACTTATTAAAAGTGAAAAGCAGCTTTGATATATCTCCACTAAAATCAAATCTGATCAGCATTTGGCAGTAGGTGATGGTTTATGAAGCCCACTTTGTTTCATCAAGCCCCAGACCCACTGTCCTTCCCAGTGATAATACTTTTCATCTTTCTGCAACAAACTCTCCCCTTGCTGATTTCTTTCCTCCTCTTCATTCGGCTCCCACATACTTTTCCTTCATCTCCAATTTCCAGTTCCAGATCTGTATGTGTCCGTGTTTATTGGTTCTGCTGGTTAAAACAGAAACTAAGGGTCCATGTATAGGGAGGTATGTTTTTGATTGATGGACAATTTTGCAGTGTTCAGCATTTCCACTAGGAGCTGGCATACTATGTTTGGGGATGGATATGTGGAGATGTATAATCCAGTCACTCACTGACTCACTCAACATTTACTTGTGGAATCAAACAAAGGTTTTCTTTCCAAGTTATCACGCAATGGCTAGTGTGCAATTTCACAGCTCACTAACACATTACCTGAAAGTGTAAAACATTTCTGTGTTTACCAATACACTTTACAGCATCTGTTCAGAACAATATCATAGCACCTTACCTTCTGTTTTTAAAATAAACAAGCGTGGGAGAGTGAGCACAAGCAATCAAGTTGTGCGTGACAGAGAAAATTCTTATAATGCTCTCATTTCTCACATTGATAACCTTTTTTTTTTTCAAACACACACTCATTGTCACTCAATATTCCAGTTCTGATGTCTGTTCATTTCCACAAGAAAGTCACATAAAGTCATCTGATCCACATGCTATGGTTCCTTAGATGAGCCTCTCAAACCTCATGAATTGCTGATGTATTGCAGGTTTAACAGAGCAGCTCCAGTTCTTCCAGTTATAATGCCTTTCAAATGCTGATCCAGGATGCCCTTGCCACAACACAACCTGCAAAGCCGAGAAAGCCTGAGGACAGAGTGGGTTGCATAAGACACTAACAGAGAGCAGAGAGGAGAGCAAAGCACTATTGGATAACTGCCTGGCTTTTTCCACACCACTTGACCCTGGCACATATCCCCCCACCCCCCACCCTTCTCCTCCACCTTTTTCCTCCTCCTTAGCACCGGCAAATGAAGTGTCCTCGCTCTCGGCTCTGATCCTGAGAACCTATGACAGCCAAAGCCTTCCTCCTCTCTGAAGTAAGCCTTCACAGTGATAGGCTAGTTTACTATTCCCCACTCCAGCCCAAGCCGCAAGGCATGGACACGGCTGAGACAAAAGCTCTGTGACTGCAGTGAATAGAAAGAGTGGGCTAAATAATAGGAAAGAAAGAAGGGTGCTTGACCTTACCTGCCAGAATCTCCCTTTAAGTGTACTTTAGCTTAGAAACTCTGCACTCTCACACAGGGATTTAAGAAGGGAAAGACAGAAAACAAAGGCCAGGAAAATTAACTTAGCATGCTTTAAAAATGTATCTTTTTCTTTCTTTTTTTTACTAAATTCTGGTAAGTCGTGTTCCATAAAGCTTTTTTTTTACATAATATATAGTATTATGATTTATACAGTTGATAAATCATGCATTAATTTATTCTATTTAAAACCACAGTGCTTGTTGGACTCCCTCCTCCAACCCTTTTATTATATTTTAAAAGATTACAACCATAGAAAATATATTTTTATGGACTCATTAGTAAGTGTTAATTGAACATTACTTATTTAGTACAACATGTACAAATAAAGAGGTTAGAGATGTCAAATATTTACATAAATAATGTTTTATGAATGGTCGTTAGTCTTTAAACTACTACAGGTCAACATTAGTAACCATTAATTCTTCATATTTCAGAAGTGACAAAGTGATAAAGATTCTCTTTGAACCTCTGTAATTCACCTATATTGTATATAAGAGAGTAGGAAGCCTTTTATTATTAATGTCTTTAAGGTTAATTAACCCTTTAACTGAACATATATGTTAATGTTAACATCTGTTATGCAATAAGCCCCTTATAATGTGTGCCTTCATCATAAAATGGCACCGAAGCTTATTGTTAAATGTATAGCACTCACCCGATGATTCATTCACTAGCTTGTTTTGTTCCAGGCCAAAACTCTGACCAACCACCTGACACAACCCGTGTAGCCTTTACAAGGCTCCTTACAAACAGATTATCATCAATCCAAAGTGGTAAGGCAATCATGTCTCTCTAAGACAGATTGCTCTGTTAAGGTGCTTCATAATTTAATATCCTTCTCGTTCTTCATCTCCCTTCTAACTCCTCCACATGCCCCTCCTCCTCCCTCCGTCAGCCTGGCAAACTCACGCTGAGTTCCTCAAAATGCATTAAATTATGATGTGTCATGAAAGTAATTCTCTCTGCAGAGCATGAATCACATGACAAATTCCACTCCGACCTTACCTTTGACACACTGTATGCACATCGCAGGTTATTAGATTAAAATTAGCTTCAAGTTCCTTAAATTATTGACCCTGCCCTGTTTTTCTTCTTTCTTTCATTGTTTTTTTTTTTTTTTTGCTTCCTGCCT